>CANNZV010001286.1:96769-264829 GCA_947561585.1 Caprella mutica | reverse complement strand
GTTTCAAATCAAAAATATTAAGAGATGATTGTTAATTTCTGTACCTCTGATCATAATCCATATATAACCAGATACTTAGCAGACGAATAAAATGTATGTTACACCTTCTAATTTAAAGTAGTATAAATTATTAACCCTATTCGACCAGGTGGACACTCGTGTCTCCTTTCATATAGTAGTCCCATGGGACCAACTGGCCATATGTGTCCTCTTCATTTGTTTTTTATAAATTAAAAAGAATTCTCGTCAAATGATTTTTATATCCTCACTGATGTCATATCACAAAAAAGTAATCAAATATTTTATTCAAAGTCAGAAAAAAAAATTGGCTCGCTGCCTGTATTATTGTATATCATTTTTTTATTATCAAAAGGTATTCAGATTGGAAGAGTGGTGGCATTCCAGAGCACGGAACTGCAGGCCCACGTCCGATACCCAGACACATTACTTCATTTCTTCCCATTTAATTTGTATATATAACATTAATAAAATTGATATGCCCCCAAACGTAAATTGCACTCTATGTAATAAAGTAGAAGTAGGTAATAAAAACAGTTCGATCTTTTAACTTTCTTCGGAAAACATATCTTCAATATAGATATATATTTGACATCGAATTTGCTGTATATATTTCATTACTAAAACGCTTTAGTTTCTATGCATTATTTAGAAAGAGTATTGATACAGTATAATGGTATCAACAATCCATCGAACAGTTTTCCAAATATCTTCAATTTAGATGTGTTCTTATAACGCATTTGGTGTCTATTCCATTACTAAAACGCTCTCGTTTATATTTCTTTTATATTTATTTGAGTGTTGCATAGCTAATCTAAAAATGCATCTGAACGATGCAGATGGATCGATTTTGTTTATTTTTTCTACTTCGTTTAGAAATATAATTGACACGAATATATTTGCTGAAATATATATAAATAAGAAGTGCAATTATGATAAATGATAATTAGTGAAACATTAATTTATATCACACAGATTGTATCGAACATGAAGTCTGACATTTAATTAATCAGCACGAATACAAGAATTTTGTTCTAAGACGCTCGCACTTTCTTATCCTCACAGCTGCCAAATATCATCATAATGTTACAATTTACAGGTCTCCTGCAAATAATTTTATTTAATTGTTTCGACCAGCGAGGCTAATGTTTCTTGTCATTTTTCTGCAAACTGTATCAAATTTGACAGCACATTTTCAATTTCATATGCTTTTAAATATTTTTATAATCAAAACTCTACAATACCTACTCTACTTGCGACTTTATTAATTTCCAGTCTAAAGAAAAAGAATGTACACCAGTTGTTTTCATTGTCAACTTTGTATTAAGTGTATATTGTATAATAAATCCATTTAATATTATTTTAAAGGTATATAATTTGAATAACTTATTAAAGAAACGTTTATATACATAAGGCAACAATTAATATCTTAAACAAAGGCTGAAAACGCATTGTTTGTTTATAAAATTGAAATTTGAAATAAAAAAAGAGTGTACAATCTTCTTTTTCAGCTTCATGTTAGAGATTCGTACAATTGTTGCACATCGTAATGTGACATCCCAGTGACTGAAAGTTGAGTGTGACCCAGTGGTGGATCACATCGCAGTAACTGGAAGTTGAGTGTGACCCAGTGGTGGATCACATCGCAGTAACTGGAAGTTGAGTGTGACCCAGTGGTGGGTCACATCGCAGTAACTGGAAGTTGAGTGTGACCCAGTGGTAGGTCACATCTCAGTAACTGGAAGTAGAGTGTGACCCAGTGGTGGGTCACATCCCAGTAACTGGAAGTAGAGTGTGACCCAGTGGTGGGTCACATCCCAGTAACTGGAAGTAGAGTGTGACTCAGTGGTGGGTCACATCGCAGGAAACTATTAGAAATTATATTGTACATATCAATGTTGAATTATTAAATCTTAATGTAACTATTATTATAATTATAAAAAAAATATAGGTATAACGGTGAAATTTAAAACATAAACTACTATAATGCTATTCAATTATTTAATGTATCAAAAGTTGTTTTTGTACTTCATTGTTTGAGATTTATGAATTTAAAACGGTCGGAGCTATATTGCTCTTCTAATTATTCTATTTTTGTATTGAATGGTTGCATACCTAATTGTTGATTGATTATCTCGTCGACTACGTATTGGTACACATTTGTACCAATGTGCATATTACTGATAGACCTAGTGGTACAAATACATACCACTTGTAGTATTTCAAACCTGAATTAAATTGTGACAAAGAGTATCACATCTATAGCAGCGTGTTTATCACACAGACAATACCAATAGGTACACACAGAGATACTCAGCTCCTCTCGCTTTCATGGCACATGTCATACAGAAGCAATAACAAAAATATTAATTTTGGAAAAGTCAGTTAGGCTAGACTGCGTTTTGAGCATATGTAGTCAATGTGTTTAATTATTCGGAATTACCGGTACATGGTGTACCTCTTGAAAATAATACTACAGTGGTGCATGACACAAAATTTTGAAGGTGGTATACGGTTTGTGATGCCATATCTAGAATATCTTTTTAGTGTATGCGGACTCTCATAACTGAATTCTATTTATATCTTTTGAAGAATCCAAAAAATTTCTCATTGCTGTCTTTCTGCCGCAATATTAGGTCTTTACCCTAACTCTCGTGTCTTTGCTCTGCTGAATGTAGAGTGTGTAAAATTTCTCCTTGCTGTCTTTCTGCCGCAATATGAGGTCTTTACCCTAACTCTTGTGTCTTAGCTCTGCTGAATGTAGAGTGTGTAAAATTTCTCATTGCTGTCTTTCTGCCGTAATATGAGGTCTTTACCCTAACTCTCGTGTCTTAGCTCTGCTGAAAGTAGAGTGTGTAAAATTTAGTATTACTGAAAGTTCCTTGTGTATAAGCTTTGAATATCTACCAATATCTGAGCCTTTGCCATGTTATCAATTTGTAACCTTTCCATTAGAGGTCTACTTCCAATAAAAAGCTGCTTAAAAAAATTACAAAGCGTGTTTAACACATTATTTTACCTACCCTCCGTTTTTATTATAAGTATGTGTCACCATAAATTTACGGAAATGGAGAAGAACATTTGACTTACTTTTAAATGTGTTTTGTATCTATACTATACTAGATGCTTTAAAATTACCAACCGTTAGTGTGACGGACAGACAGATAACAGTTATACGTATAGGATAATAAAAGCCTGTATATTTTAAAGTAAATAGTCTATATTTACAATCTAATATTGATAAATTTTGTTGCTTTTTATTTATTATTTACATTTGTTTCATTATTTAATGAAGGTCAAACAGTTCATTAAAGTTTATAATTAGAATAATAATTATTACAAGAAAGTTGTTAATTCCAAAGAGAATTTCCTCAACAACCTCTACACAGATGACGAGCCAACAGTTCCGATTTCCCGTAGAATTGGAGATCCTGCGTTTCTTGATCGGTAGCTCTTCGTAGCGGAAGATTTAGAGCTTAATTACTTGTTCCTTGTTTCCCTAATTCTTTAGCGACTTCTTCTCAAATTATCTGGTGCCCTTATTCCCCATGTTTAAATCCCATGTTCTTAACGAATAGGAATGATGTCTCTCCTTCTTTATCTCCTGTCCTACTCCAGCGCTCCGATACGTACCGATTGGTCATCCATTCTTCTTCGTTTCTCTCTTCTTCCATAAGAAGATCTTCTTGATGAAGATTTGGAGTTTGAGAACATCACAGGTGTCCCGTATGTTCTCTTGCAATTAACTGGATATCTTCTTTTCATCTCGTATTCTTCATAATATTAAGAATGGTCTCTTGTCCTCACGGGTAATCCGCAGCAAATCATCCTAGCAAAGAAATTGCCAAGTCGTGCACCAAAGCCCATTTTGTTGAAAAATTGAGCGTAGGTATCTTACCAAGTCAGTGTCTTACTAAAAATTATAATGCATTTTTAACATTTATATTCTTGCTTCACATAGCTATGATATCGAGAGAATTTTTACATATTCTTTATATTAAATTTGCATTGCCAAGGTTATTGATCTAAGAGATGATAAAAAGATAATAATTTCATAGAAAAGTGTAAAACAATCATAATGTATAACATAGTACTTACTAGGCACAGTTTTCTCTAATGATAATGATGCCGTGACCCAGGTTTATAGACTATAACATGTTTAACGAATAGAGAAAATATGCCAGATGTACGATTTCTCAATGGATAGTTGTGAAACAGTAAGAAAAATACGTTTTTCTCTAAAACTATAGGTACATATTTGAATCGTAGTTCCGCACTCAAAATTCTTTTAAATTAATTTATCTGTCATACGATACAAAAATATTCTACTATATTTGTTTTTCCGCTGAAAAAAAATACAAAAACCAAAAGCTGTGCACTCCGCCGATTAGTGTGAGAAAAGAACAATTTATGTCTTTCTTCTTGAATATCTCTTAAACAGTAGATTAACATGTTGCGTGCAGTGTGACCTGCCACCGGTGGGTCACTGCCGCTTCAAGTACAGTGTGGGTGACCCACCAGTGGGTCATTAAAAAAAATTAATTATTCTCAAAAAAAATTTTATAAACGGGAAAATTTGTTCATTTTTTACTTTTATTCTTTAAATCAAACCAGTGAATGAATGTACACTACCAGCCAAAAATCTTAGACAGTTCAGTATTTTTTAAATTTCTCCAGAACTGTCAGCAGGATTCAGACCAAACTTACACATATTGTAACTACCTCTTATATTGATATTATATATTAATTACAGTTCATTCTAAATGATAGAAAAAAATGATGAGCATTTCAATTTTTATTTTGGAACTATAGTGGCCAAAACCGTGGGACAAAACAAAGAAAATTTGATAGAATAGCATTAAATCAATAGAATGCAAAAGTTTGATGATTCTCAATCAATATCTGGTAAACAATCCTTCATTTTCTATCACTGCAGCACACCTACTGCAAGTTTGAATGAGATCACGACATTCATCACGTGAAACTTCTGCGCATTCTTCTTGATGTTTCAGCAAAAAAATCATTAGTATTGACAGGGTTTCTGACCGTCACACGAATCCACAAAGTGGACCATAGGTTCTCAATAGGGTATAGGTCCGGACTTTGAGGAGGCCGTTCCAAAACATCCACATTTTGCTCTTTCAAAAATTCCATTACATGCTTAGCCTTGTGGCATGGTGCGTTATTCTGTATGAAAATAGGGCATTCACACTCAGAATTTCGAAGTGTTAGGATGAAATGATCTTTCAACGGGTTCCTATATATTGTACCATTAACTCTGGTGGTTAGCCGGAACAGATCAGTCGTTCCATCCCGTAAAATCATTCCGAACGCCATTACGCTTCCCCACCGAACCTCTCTGTTATCTTCGTACATTTTTTATTTAACCTTTCGCCAACAAACCTTCTTAGAAATTTATTTCCGTCAGATTTAAACACATTAAACTTACTTTCATCAGAGAAGAAACATTTCGCCACTGATCATCTGTCCACAACACATGATTTCGAGTAAAGCCTAATCTGCGTTTCTTGTTCTTGTTGCTTACCAACTGCTTCTTCGCTGGTGATCTTGCAAACCGACGAATTACATTCAGACGTCTTGATACTGTTTTACGAGATGCTTTGATGTCATGAGAGGCATGTACTTCACGAGAAATTCTGGCAACTGTTTGAAACCTATCGTCACTCTATCTTGTCTAGGAGAAGTTATTCGAGGTCGGCTATTTGTCTTAGAAGCTAAAATTTTCCCAGTATCCTTGAAACCCTTTATAATTCTCCCGACGGCACTTTTCGACAGCTTCAAGTCATCAGCTATCTTCCGTATCGAATTATTCTTTCCATGAAGTTTGATAATTGATTTTACGACAGAAGAATCAACTTTAGGTGTCATATCGATGGTGAAACCGGTTGCAATAACTATACAGTAATGTAATCAACTTATTCTTAATTGTTGTACTTAGAAAAGTTGAAAAAACTCACTACTCAGTCCAGAATAAATTATATTCATTGTTCTGTCCCACGGTTTTGGCCACTTTGATTTCAAAATAAAAATTGAAATTCTCATAACTTTTTTTCTGTCATTTACATTGAACTGTGATTAACACAGAGGATCAACATAAAAGGTAATTACAATATGTGTAAGTTTGGTCTGAATCTCGTTGACAGTCTTGGAGAAATTTATAAAATACTGAACTGTCCCAGATTTTTGGCCGGTAGTGTAATCATGATCATTAATCAGTAAATTTGGCAACTCAATAAATATGGCACTACCTATAATAATTTGCATGATAATTGAGAAAAT
Source organism: Caprella mutica (assembly GCA_947561585.1). Classification (NCBI taxonomy): domain Eukaryota; kingdom Metazoa; phylum Arthropoda; class Malacostraca; order Amphipoda; family Caprellidae; genus Caprella; species Caprella mutica. The sequence goes on along the minus strand of CANNZV010001286.1, from coordinate 258,511 downwards.
TAAAATAACTTTTTGGAATAAAACTATACTTTTAATTGTTTTATTATAGGAGATCAATTCTCAAAGCAACTGATCATATTTTAAACATTTAATAGACCATATAAAGCGAAAAATATGAGAAATATAATTTCATGTCTGTGAAACCTTTTATTTATATATGCAGCTACCAGATATAAATCAAACGAATTCTTTCAACGAATAACTTTCGTACTATAGTTAGAATTTTGAATTAATTGATTAATAATATATGCTCCAAATTGAAATATGGCATATAATAGTATGGGTGCCCCACTGCCCATGCCAGGCAGTTCATAGCTTTCTGATCAGAGTTTGCAACTTTTTGGCTCACTCATTTTGTGAATCCATCTAACATATTTCGCGACACTTTTATAGATGCATTTTTCTTAACTATTGTCATTCAGAACATCACATGAAAATGAAAATTCATTAGGATAATCAAAACCATAAAAAAGAATGCGAGCAATAGATCATAAAATTTAACAACCAACATATATTAGTATTGTTTTGATTATATTTTCATTTTTATCACCGAGAAACAATCTTGAATTATTGAAAAAAAAGTCTAAAACGTGCCGTTTTTTGATGTCAAGCAGTGACCACTGGTGGGCACTCCGCAGTGCAGTAGAGCAAGGAGCTTTACATTGCGAATTGCCCACCGGTGAGCACACTATTTTGTTTCTTTAATTGGTAGTACTAACCATGAATTTGAACCACACAAAATGTCAGCTCAATTGCGTTACTAGTACAGATATGGTGGAACTTTTAAACTTCCACAATGTAGTTGAAACCTAGTTTTTGACTCCTGCACGCAACGCGTTAAACTCGTCCGTTATACACCTAAAACTCTTTAGAATTTACTAATCTGTAAAATGATGTCAATTAAAAAAAATAACAGTTTTCTTGCTGCAATATAGACAAAAAACTAACTGCTATTCACTACGAAAATTAGCAATGGAAGGAACAATTTCTGTCTTTATTCTTGAATATCTCTTAAACGCAAAATGACATACGTGCGTTATACCACCCAAAATTCTTCAGAATTTCAATAAATGGTCTTTCTGCTGCAAAACAGCCAAAAAACTAACTGCTATTCACTCCGTTGTCCGTTGATTAATGGGGCACTGGTAAACATTTTCATCTGCTTTGATTACTTTATTGTTGCTAAAATTAGAACAAACATAATATTGCAATAATAAAATAAGAAATAAATAATATAAAATGCCAATTATTTGTAACATTGGCTTCATGACACTGCAATGCTATCTCAATTTTTTTTAAGGTTGCCCATATTAGTAATTTCTATATATAGTCTAGGTACTATCGCGGAAAAGTGTATCCGTCCAATTGCTGAGGCGCGCATGAATAATCTAGTTCCCACTGTACCACGGATTATCGTACGCTACCCCAAATTTTCATTTTACCCCCGCATGTAAGAAATTTAGATTCTTTTTAATGCTATGCGGGACATTTCGTCTTCAGCCGTCATGGTGAAAGGTCATAAAATTTCACTCTCTCTATTTAAAAACTTATGTTTTAGGCAGATCGAAAATTAGTCTTTCTTTAGATACTAATTTCACTTAGCCTGGATAAGTTATTCTTCAGTCTTTCTAGCTGAGCTGACTCTATTTTTTATTGTCATGCTCATATGGAACTATATCTTTGACTTATACATTTGTAAATTCATTTTTTTCGCTTCTTTTATTTTCTAAGTTCTAGATTCAAAATTTTAAGCTATATTTTTTAACTCTGTGAAATTTTTTTAATTCTACCATTTTTAGATAGCTTAATCCTTGAAATTGAGATATTCGAAAGATTGATCAGATTTCTGAGCTAGTTTTTTTCTTCTTGGATATGAACTCTAAATATTTTTACCAGTTGATATTTTGCTTTTTGCTGATAGCTGAGACGAAGTCCAGCTCAATAAAAGTGTTTCTGTTCTTGAGAATCATTTCGAATTATAAATTTATCAATATTTCACAGATTTTCTTAAAATAGCTGATGGAATTTGCAATTTATTACAAAAATATGTGCTTTCAAAACTTTTTTATCTTTACTTCTGGACTTTGAAATAATACCGAACTTCAGAATTTGTTTTCTATAGTTAATGGAACCATTTTTTATAGGTATCCAAACCTGCAAAATGTCTAGATTTGGAACAGTTTACGAAATAGCAAAATTAGATTTTATGCACTTCTTTACATTACTATGTACTAGAGTCATAAAGCAGTGCCCGCACAGTAATTAAACTATTTAATTTTCAAAAAATACGGAATTCTACTTTATATTATCGTGCCTTAATTCCTTTGAATACGATCTGTAGACATGGAATAGAAAGAAAAAAAAAACACCTAGAGCTGTAGCTTATAACCACATTTTATTTTTTATTTTAGCCTCTTAGACTCCTAGAGTTTAGGTAGGTATATACTTTATTAATTGTTTCATTATACATATGATTCTTCCATTCGTAAATAGCCGCCAGTTTACGTCAATACTTCTATAATGTAGACTGTAGTATATACTTTTTGTTTAAACTGTTCTTTCTGTATTTATAAATACCTTTAAATTCAATAATCTTTTTCAGGTTTTAGTCTCACAATACCTATAGATATAACAATATTTATGCACTATTAAAAAATGGAAAACCTACGAATAATTTTCTGAACAGCTTGATGCTCAAGGTTAGTGTTAAACGGTAAATGTAATTACGTATATTCACCTAATTTACTTTTACCGTAATTTTTAGCTTGTAATTCTACTACCAAATTCTCGTTTTTATTTTGAGCAGGTAACTCTTAAGAAATTTCTTTCTTTCTGTGTAGCAAAGAATTCATGAGCCTGCATGAGCTTTATGGTCACGCAGGTAAATTTCGGCCCTTTAATCTTTAATTCCAGCCCTCTCAAGAGAGTCTCTAAAACATTTTGAATCGAAATTACATTAAAATGTTGCATAGCTATCAAAAGAAGCACAGTGAATGCTATAACTTATTAATTTAAGTTTTGACGTGTGTTTTGAAGCTATGTTGTTTCAGTTGTTAGAGGGTGCAGTTAGTATGTGGGCCGCAATTTACCTGCGTGACCCTATCATGAAGCTGTTTGTGGTGGATTTAATAGAAGGGGGTTCCCTTTGGCCTTCGAACTGTTGTAATTTGGATTAATAATTGTCTTTTTTCATTCTTATTATGTTTATCTTTTTACGCCACTTGCAGTTTTAGAGGGTAGCACTAGGTTTATGCTTTCAAACTACAAGGTCTTCGACTTTTGGGTTTGTTAGGCTTGTAGGCTTAATTTACTATCCCCTTTTCATTTTAATCTTCCATCCGTGAGTGCAGCCTCCGTACTTTAAATTGGGTCCTTTTTTATTCTTTTTAGGTGAATGCATTCTCGGAGAAACTCTTCTGTATTCATGAGCATTGTCACCGACGGTGGTAGGTGACTTTGCTCTTGAAACCACTTTCCTTTCAGACTGCTTCTTCCAGTCCCTTGTATTTAATTTCATTGTCAGCTATATGGCCTTTGGTTCCAAAGAAAACGTTAAGCCCCTACTTAAATTAACAAAGATTATTTATTAATAACTTTATACTAAAAAAAACTATCTTAAATTCATAATAGTAAATATGTAAGATATTCATGTTGCATTTATGAGAGTTTTTAACGAATGACACTATGTAACAGTCATGAATTGAAGAAAGAGGCAGAGAATTTTTCGATACGAACAGTTGCAAATTGGATGATGACCAAGTTTTTTTTCCTTTTTGTTTCATTGAAATTCACTGTTTTGTAGAATAGCACTAGATAGGGATAACAATATAGTCTTAGATTGTTTATTAATATAATTTGCAATATGTTTTTGCACCCTGTTTGTTCATTTTCCTCTTACTTCCGCAATTACTAGATTCTCATTCCGTAACATTCCATTGAAGAGTCTCTTTCATTCCATTCACGGCGTCTTTTTCCAATCTAACTGCTAGATCTATATTAAGGTCTTTTCTATTTATTTTCCGATTAACGAAATCTCGAAACCATTATATTTGCATCAAACCTATTCAATAACAATAACTTATATACTAATTTATACTATTAAAATTTGTTTCCAGTTGAATGGAGAGAGCGAGCATTCGCTAGGTGGAACTCTAAAGACCACTACCTATGACTAGATCACTTCTCCTCACAAGAAAGCGGAAGAAACAAACGACAGCAGTACAAATCTCCCTTTTCTTAATTGGTAAGGACAAATTTCTATTAGTTCAGTGATAACTAATAGAATTAGCAAAGTTATTCGTATCAGTTATGTTTCATAAATATATAATTTAAAAAATGTATGAAAATTGTTTAAAGATATAATATAGTAGGCTAATTACAAAGCCCCCAGTGCCTGTATCCTCAATCTGTTCAGGTGAATATAAGAGAAGAGCACAACAGCTTCAGGCTTATCATTTTTGTGGCTAATTGTAGTTTCTGATGATAACTCTATGGTTTTTTTTTGTGTCCGGTAGGCTTCATTTATTATCCCCTCTTCATTTTCCTTTTTCATCTGTGAGTGCTGCCACCGGTGTTGGTGACTCTTTTCGTCACATTCCTTGGTAAGTGACTGCAGTCATGGATTATTTTTTTGGCATCCATGAGCGTTGTCTCCGACTGGTGGTAGTTCATGGAGTCTCTTTCCTTTCTAACTGTTACTTCAAGCCCCATATATATTCAATTTCTTTTCAATATCAGCGATATGGCCTAAACTTATCAATTAAATTGATTGGCAATTGTAAATTATTTCGCTCAAATACTTTACAATTGGTAATTGTAAATACACAACTTATGGTTTCTGTAGTTTCTGAAATACTGAATTCTTAAATACTGACTGTTTATATCCACTCCTTGGTGATACACGGTTATTTATTTTGCTAGTATTAAAATTTGCAAATATTCAGAGTACTGGTAATAATTAATTAAACTCTTATATAGTTACTTGTATACAATTTTTTAACCTCTATTGAGAGAGTATTATGGTTGTTCTAAAGAAAATAGTTCATTATAGTTGTATCAACTAACTTTTTTCAACTGTAGCTTTTTGTTTATAGCCTAGTTTGGAATTCTTGACTCATTAAATCATTAAACTAAAAAAAAAAACGTTTAAACTCTTAAAATTTACTGATAATACGAATGGCTTAATTTATACAATATCCTAGATTACTTCAACATGTAACTTGCCGCTAAAATGAGAGTTTCTACAATATTTCATTAGTCCTTGTGACATTCATATTTGAACATTTAAATGAAAATTAAGTAGTTTAGTGACATTGTTCAGTATTTTCAACTTATTGACTTTCATTTTTTCTATTTTACAGTTTCGTTCTTTGCATCTCCTTTGACAACAAATCGAATAAAATTAAATACTTCCTTCCATTTTGAGGCAAATATGTATTACCCTTTTTCAGTACAATTTCTGTTTCCATAAAGCTATAATCTTATTTAAAAAAAGTGGACCGATATTTAATTACAAGAAATTAGTAAAATTCAATTATCTCTTTTGTAGAGTTCTTTAGTTTCGTTTGAATTAATTCGACTTTTTTCCAATTAGTTTGTAATATAGTCCTTTGTAGCATTAATTTTAGTAAGTATTCTACGGATTGGAATTAGACTTTATCTAACAGTTAGTCTTGAGTAATGGAAGATAAATGTAGCGTATCTATAAAACCACGTTTCTAATGCTAAACATCTATTCAACCTTATCTTGCAATTTCCAAAAATAGCTTTGTTGTCTTTTCTTCACTCATTTTAAATTATCTTTTTCTTTCCATCGTTCGCGGTATAACCTCTTAATTCATCAACATAAAGGAAAAATTAAAAATATTAGATCGAGGTGTCACTCTTTTTAGTCCTTTGGTGAAATATTTTGTAAGTTTGATTTTTAAAATTCGAAACACACTCTGATAACAGTAAGGATTTTAATCTATCTGTGTTCTACTTTCCATTAATCTTGTTTTCTATCAAATCTTGTTTCCTATCAAATCTTGTTTCCTATCAAATCTTGTTTCTTCCTTGCCACTCGAATGTGGATACTTTTATCATAACCAAATGTGCTTCGAATACACATTGTTCAGGATTTTAGAGAATAGCGCTAGGGTTACGCTCTTCAACTACGAGGTCTTAGTTTTTTTGTATTAGGTAGGCTCGTAGGCTTCATTTACTATCACCTCTTCATTTTCCTTTTCCATCCGTGAGTGCAGCCACCGGTGCTTGCGTCCCATTTCGTCACATTCCTTGGTAAGTGACTGCATTCACGGAGTAGCTTTTCTGCATCCATGAGCATTGTCACCAACGATGGTAAGTGCCTTTGTTCATGGAGCCACTATACTTTCTGATTGTTTCTTCTAGTCCCTTGTATTTAATTTACTTTTACGTCAGTGAAATAGTCACGATATGACTGAAGCACGACGTTAAACCCCTACTTGAGTAAAAAAAAATATTATAGTATGAGATTAAAATAAAATCTATTCAATTTGTTTTATCTTGTTAATAATTGTTTGTAGCGTAATTCTATGTCAATATCAGAGACTTTTTAATCAATTTGTTTGTAAACATTTTCAGATTCAAATAACTTCGCACCACTGCAGTTCTCATCATGGCAGTTCTCATCATGGCAGTTCTCATCATGTCAGTTCTCATCATGGCAGTTCTCATCATATGGCAGTTCTCATCATATGGCAGTTCTCATCATATGGCAGTTCTCATCATGGCAGTTCTCATCATGGAAGTTCTCATCAGTGAAGTTACCATCAGTGAAGTTACCATCAGTGAAGTTACCATCAGTGAAGTTACCATCAGTGAAGTTCCCATAAGTGAAGTTCCCATAAGTGAAGTTCCCATAAGTGAAGTTCCCATAAGTGAAGTTCCCATAAGTGAAGTTCCCATAAGTGAAGTTCCCATCAGTGAAGTTCCCATCAGTGAAGTTCCCATCAGTGAAGTTCCCATCAGTGAAGTTCCCATCAGGACAGTACTAATCACTATCAGAGGAGTTCTCATCATTCCCAGGAAGTCTGATCACATTCCCTGTGATATCCCTTTATTCATGCTTATTACTTTTAGATTTTCAACGACATTTCTCCGTGAAAAGGAAGTGTATAAAATACCGAACTAATTTGTGTAGTTTTATTTATTGCTATGCGTTTGAAAAAATTTAATCCTAGGTAAATATAGAATTAATTGTATATTGTAAGTTCATGTTAATCATTCAACCCTAAGCTTTTAAAAAATGTTCTAAGATTGATACTTCATGTAAACTAGTACTAATCAGAAATCCTTAATTTTAGTAAGAATTGTATCGGGTAGTTTTTACTTTAGATATAACCTGCAAGTGTATTTAGTCGTGTAGTAGTTTGTAAATTTTTACCTAATTAAATTGTTATCTTCAACTTTTGTAAAACACTATTTTTTATAAATATAAAATAATTATCCATTTTCTATTATTGATCCTTTATTTATCTCATTTTTTGATTAAAAAACTAATATTGTATGATAGAGATAGAACTTGCAAGTCGAAAGCCTTAGTTGACAGTTGTCATGAATCCCTGTTTCATTCCGATGTCACAAATTAAGCACCAAAACTGCAGTAGGCTACATTAGTTCTGTTATTGGAGAACTTTCTTTTGGTTCATCTCATAGAACTTTGTAACTTATTTTATTGTCAACGTTGGCGATGTGGCATTTATTAAGAAGAAAAATAATGATCACTTCAATTATTTTTAGTTCACTATATCACTGCTTGTTAATTGGTCGTGCATGTATTTAATATATAAAAAATTGTAACTGAAAAGAATCGGTTCACTTGATGATAAAAAATCCATCAAATTACTGCATTTAAAATCTAAACTAAATAGATTAAGTTACAACTTAGTCATAGCTTTATTTTATTCTTTAGCCTAAAAGAATTTTTCAATTAAATTACTTCAATAAAAGATAAAAAGTATCGGTATAGCCGATTAGGTAATTACTTATTTATAAGTTGATGAAAATAGAGAAAAACGCTTGTCAGCAACTTAATGATTGTTGTCATTAAATTAAGACGTAAAATGAATTATTATCATTTTAAAAACACAAATTTTAATAACTTCCTCATTTGGCCAATATATTGAATGAATTAAAAAAGATTATACACACAAAGGACTTTGAAAAAGAAGAGAAACTTGTCTTATCGATGAAATTAGTCATCACTATTAATTTATTGAAATTCTGAATGCAGAAAATATACGGATTATAATTTATAACCGAGACAGGTTATAGCCCGTCCAGCTAATTATTTAAATGTGAAAAAAATGCAAAGCTATTAAAAATCATATCTTTAGACGATTAAGTGCTCTTGTGTGAAATATAAAACATTCGTGGAATAAGATTTGACAAAACTAAAAGTAAAACTATAGACATTTACCACAAAGTTGAAAACGTGTATTATAGTGTTAATAATACAGCCTATAGGCGAACAAATAATTTAAAGGTGTAAAAAAAGCGAAGTTATTTAAAATCATGTCTGAAGAGGATTAGTTTAATGCTCTTGTGTGAATGGTTGTCATAAATAATATTTTTTGGAATTAATGAGATTTAATAAAGATATCGCTAGAAATCTACTTTTACCTCAAATTCGAATAGTTATTAGTTTCAATATTAGAACGACAATTGGTCGAAAGTAAATTGCATAAAAAACATACAAGAGTAAATCGTACGAAATATTTACCAAGGTTAATTGAATGGAAAATTTCTAAATTATAATTATTCATTTCAAATTATAAAAAAATACATGTATTCATTACAAAATGAACATTGCATTGATGATACAAATGAAACTATATATTTATACTTTAATTTAAATAATACAAAAATAATATCTAATCACTTGTCAGAAATCGGTATAAATCACCCCCCCCCCTGTCCCTCCTCTAGATACACATATCTAATCCCCCATTTCACCCAATTACCCTAGCATTTTACCCCAGCAATAGGCTCCTCCTTAATGGGGGATTTTTGAACGCGGAGGAATACTCTCTAAAATACCACATGCAAAAAATAAGAAAGGTCAAAAATGCTAAAATAGCATACTACAACAGCTGACGGATACACTTTTCCGTGATAGTACCTGCCAACGGTGCACTGACAATTGGGCCCGCCGACAATTGGGCCCATGATAATTAATCTCAGAATAAAATTGGATAGAATACACAATATAGAAGTGTTACATTGTTAACTTTTTACTAGGAAAGTGACAATATTATCTTTGAAATATGCTTTATATTCTCTAAAAATGTATTAATATTTTTTTTAATTCGATTGATATACTCAATGAGGTATTAAATAGCAATCCCGTTTAATCACATTTGGATGCTAATCTCATTTTTCAATTTAATGAAAATCCTTGAAGTATTTGAATAAATCTTATTAGTGTGAATTATATCATATGGATCCAATGTGTAATGTACATCGTCTGACAAAGACAAATATTTACGTAGTTATAAAATGGTTAAATTTTAAAAGTTATATGTTACATTGAACAGTTGTTGGGATAAAATGAGATTATGAAAATAATTTTGTAATAATAATTCATAAAACTCTAAAAAATTGAACACTGAACAGGCTTCAAAAAATTCACATCAACTTTAATTCAATATGTATATTCCAATATTTTCGGCATGTTTAAAATACCTATATTCTAATTTTCTATTGGCCACATTCTAACTCATTCACTTCATAGGAGTTCACTATATAGAGGTACTGTAACTAGGAAATTTGTTGCTTTCATGATCTATAGTAGAGAGGCAGATTTGAGAAAATGGCCTGTTTAAGAATTAAAAATCATTTTTGAGTAGAAAAGCACATCCACCCTAGTTTGATCAGTTATAGGCTCCCACACATCACCAGGGTGGATGTACCACGAAAAAATTCCTTTTGGTCATTTTGGGCCATTTTATTAAAAAGGTAAAAAGCTGAAATTAGTAAATATTTCGGAGTGAGAGAAACTAAAATTGATCTAAAAAGATAATTACTTAACACAAAAAGATATATAAATACTCAAAAGAAAGCATTTGATAGTATCTACAAGACTCATGGCTTACTTAATTATACGGCCTGATTTTCTGCCTTTTCGTCTAAAAAATAGAAGGTAAATATTTTCACTTGTAATAAAATTTACTTTTGCTACCAAATAATATTTTTTTATTGATTCAACTAATATATAGTTTCCAGATAGGTTAAAAATAATTTGAAATATGCTTATTTTATATTTATATATATATATTAATACTTTAATATGAAGCACATTATACTTACCTGAGGGTGTAATATGCTTATTTTATATTTATATATCATATTATTATTTTGTTTGTTAGTTCGAACATGTGTTACGCTTAGATAATCGATATTTTAATAACCCAAATTTTTTTGACACAATTTCTTTCCTATTCATATTTTCTATTTTTGAAGGATTAGCTGAATAACGGTATCATATTTACGCAGAAACGACACATAAAGGTAGAAGATTTTAATGTTTTTAGCTGCATTTTCTCAGTTAGAACTCATATCAAAATTTGAATTTTTCGAAATCATGGATCGACAAGCAAGATTAGCTTCTGCCCGAATGAGAATGAGAAGCTACAGAGAAAGAATCAGAGAAAAGAAACGATCCGAAATTGTCGAAAAACACCGATTACAAGAACAAATTAGAAGAACAACAATCAACGCAGAACGCCGTATAGCACATTTACAAGAGGAGAGAATACGGCATCAAAATAGAAGACAAGAAATGCTAGGTGAGCAACGCGAGGAGTATTTGTTACATCAAAGAAATGCTTCGCAGCAAAGAAGGAATAATATGGATGATGAGCAGCGTGCTTAGTATTTAAATCAACGGAGAAATATTGTTCAACATAGAAGGAACAATATGGATTTGAAATTACGCGACCAATATTTGGAGGAACAAAGAAACAATGTACAAGAAAGAAGACAAAATATGATTGAACAAAATCTAATAAATGAAAGATATCAATAAATGATAAGGCAACAACAACGAATAAATGGTCCACCAATATATATGAACTTTGAAGCACCAGTACAAAGTTTTCACATTGGTGACATAAATATTTCCTGCAATTATTGTGGGGCACTACGGTTTGTGAATGAAAATTTGATATGCTGTCACAATGGAAAAGTGCAACTGCCTCCATTACAACCGTACCCTCAAGAACTAAGAAACCTGTTTGAAGGTCACGAACAAGAATCTATTTCATTTTTCAGGAACATAAGAAACTATAATTGCGCATTTTCCTTCGTATCTTTCCAAATGGAGAATTTGGGTGGTACACCGGCCTGCATCATGCCGAAGAACGCAGAACTCGCGTTCGAAATAAATTGACGATGCAACAATACTACAGCTTCCGTCTTGCTGTCAGAAGTGGCTTTAGCATCATTCACAGAGCTGGAAAACTATTTCAACAGTATTTAGTAGATGCTTATGTCAAGGTTGAAGGATGCCGTTTGCAGTTCCTAAGAAATAATCAATCCCAGTTGCGCGTTGATCAATACAATGGATTAATGGATTATTTGAATAGAGGAGACAATGGGAACGTTGAACCCGGATTTCCAGTTATACTTCCTTCAACTTTCACCGAAATGTCCTAGAAACATGCATCAATACTTTCAAGATGCGATGTCCATAGTTTCAAAATATGGTAAGCCAGATTTATTCATAACCTATTCCTGTAATCCATAATGCCCTGAGATACTGAACAACCTCCAACAAAATGAAACAGTTGAAAACAGACCCGATTTAGTCGCAAGAGTTTACAAAGCTCATCTCACCGAACTTATTAACTGAACCAATTGATCGTTTGTCATTATATACAAATTTATGGAGATTACAATTTAAGTTAAAAAATATACATACTACACACGTGACCAATCTATGTAAAAAAAACCGTGGATTATCCACGGGTACCGCTCGTATATATTAATACTTTAATATGAAGTACATTATGAAACAAATATCAAAATAGCTGTATAGAGTATTTTAATATAATATATAGAGTCCTGTGTACCGCATTTTTCTCAAAACTCTAACTATAGTTTTGAGAACAGTCATCAATTGAAGCTTTCATCATGTATACCAACTATTTATTCTGGTTGCTGTTGGTTTCAGTTCACAGCAGCGTACTGCAATTTTTTTTTTAGAGCAAGAGGCATCTCCTCCCAGAATATATCTTCAGATGTCGGGTGTGCTGTGGATATGGGAGGTGATTCACCGAGTGACGTGGGCCCGGCCTTGGGATGCATATGTGTGGTGAGCCCCAAAGGTGATATGCCGTGAATGTGCAGAGGAAGCTTTTAGAATGTGTAACGGACTAAGAAGACGACGACGGAGCACGATGCCTCAGACCCGATGCCAAACCAGACCTCAAGTAGGAAAAGAGTTGGAGGAGGAACATCTAAGATGAAAGAACTAATCATACTGCAATGGAAATTCGACTACTTAGCCCAAAAGACAGATAATCTGAGGCAACTGGTTGAGAGAGAAAATATTGATGTAGTCCTAGTTGAAGAGTTTAAACTGGGACAGAAGCATAGGGCACCAGAAATTCCTGGAAACTGCTCCATCAGGAAAAACCCGAAAGGCAGTGGCGCAGTACTGCACAGGGGAAAGTGCCAAGTGTCCTACGTCAGGATTAGTGTAAGATGGAAAGATAGAGTATATGAACTGCTAAGATATGAAAGCCCAGAAGGTTGTTCTTAGATGATATTCTGGGACAGTTTGAAGAGCAGTCGCTCGTGAGTGCTTTTGTTGATGATCTGGCCCTGGTGTGCTCTGATAGTAACAAAGCAGTAGCATCAAACACTATGCAGGCCGAGATACTGCAGACTCCGATGACTCAAAATATACCCCGCATCTGTCAGTCCTGAGAAAACTGCTGCCAGCCATCAAATCACCTACTTTCCTGAGGGTGTAATATGACCCATGGCTTACATTCACGGTCCATGTGGAGTATGTGGCTTCCAAGATGGAGGAGAGGAGATGAATCCTCTCTCTCAAACAAAGAGCACAACGGTGGAGGCCACTGAGATGTAGGTGTTGCTGGAACAATTGAGGCCCGCTTTAAGAAAGATGCTCTAATGAAGTATGACAGATGAATGACAGCAAATGCGGGGAGGTGGCAGAAGATGTTGGTTTAAAGCTAGACAGCACTGTCCAGGTTGTGCGGAGCGGAGGAAAAATCCGCAAGACATATACGGGTGCATTGCTCTGAGTTGGAGAACCTGAGGAGGAGACACTGCCTAGCCGAAGATATGGTGGAACTTATAAAATACCCGGTCCTGATGGAAGCGATTCTCATCAGTTTGGGGTGGCGTTTCTCAGCAGTATGCGGTGGCGTTTCTCAGCAGCATGCGGTGGCATTTCTCAGCAGCATGTGGTGGCGTTTCTCAGCAGTATGCGGTAGCGTTTCTCAGCAGTATGCGGTGGCGTTTCTCAGGAGTATTCGGTGGCGTTTCTCAGCAATATGCAGTGGCGTTTTTCAGCAGTATGCAGTGGCGTTTCTCAGTAGTATGGAGGCGTTTCTCAGCAGTATGCGGTGGCGTTTCTCAGCAGTATGCAGTGGCGTTTCTCAGCAGTTTATGGTGGCGTTTCTCAGTAGTATGGATGCGTTTCTCAGCAGTATGCGGTTGCGTTTCTCAGCAGCATGCGGTGGCATTTCTCAGCAGTATGCAGTGGCGTTTCTCAGCAATATGCAGTGGCGTTTCTCAGCAGTATGCAGTGGCGTTTCTCAGCAATATGCAGGAGGCGTTTCTCAGCAGTATGCAGTGGGGTTTCTCAGTAGTATGGAGGCATTTCTCAGCAGTATGCAGTGGCGTTTCTCAGTAGTATGGAGGCGTTTCTCAGCAGTATGCAGTGGCGTTTCTCAGTAGTATGGAGGCGTTTCTCAGCAGTATACAGTGGCGTTTCTCAGTAGTATGGAGGCGTTACTCAGCAGTATGGAGTGGCGTTTCTCAGCAATATGCAGTGGCGTTTCTCAGCAGTATGCAGTGGCGTTTCTCAGCAATATGCAGTGGCGTTTCTCAGCAGTTTGCAGTGGCGTTTCTCAGTAGTATGGAGGCGTTTCTCAGCAGTATGGAGGCGTTTCTCAGCAGTATGCAGTGGTGTTTCTCAGTAGTATGGAGGCGTTTCTCAGCAGTATGCGGTGGCGTTTCTCAGTAGTATGGAGGCGTTTCTCAGCAGTATGCGGTGGCGTTTCTCAGCAGTAAGCAGTGGCGTTTCTCAGTAGTATGGAGGTGTTTCTCAGCAGTATGCGGTGGCGTTTCTCAGCAGTATGCAGTGGCGTTTCTCAGCAGTATGCAGTGGCGTTTCTCAGTAGTATGGAGGTGTTTCTCAGCAGTATGCGGTGGCGTTTCTCAGCAGTATGCAGTGGCGTTTCTCAGCAGTATGCAGTGGCGTTTCTCAGTAGTATGGAGGTGTTTCTCAGCAGTATGCAGTGGCGTTTCTCAGCAGTATGCAGTGGCGTTTCTCAGTAGTATGGAGGTGTTTCTCAGCAGTATGCAGTGGCGTTTCTCAGCAGTATGCAGTGGCGTTTCTTAGTAGTATGGAGGCGTTTCTCAGCAATATGCAGTGGCGTTTCTCAGTAGTATGGAGGCGTTTCTCAGCACTATGCAGTGGCGTTTATCAGCAGTATTTCATCAAGTAATTATTTCTAAATCTTTTCGATTCAAAATTTGACCTATATCGCATTCTTGCATGGTCTTCCTTTGGTAATTGAAAAACTGCTCCTGTACTCTTCCCACAATGATTAGAACAATCGATTACCGAACACTTGTTAACCAATTTCCAATGTAGAATATTCCAAAATGCAGCATAAACAGAGAAAATTAATTGAAAGAAATTTCCGAATTCAATCTATTAAGTATGTTCTAGCAGTATTCTGACTACCAATTATTCATATATGCATGAAAATTATCTTGGTTTTCTAAAATTTAAATTATCAAATGGGTTGAATCAAATTGTAAATTATTACAGAAATCAGTTGCAACGATAGAGAAAAATATTGACCTTCTATTTTTTTGACGAAAAGGCAGAAAATCAGGCCACATCATTAAGTAAGCCATGCAAGACTGTATAAAAGTCATTGTGATTGGTCCACTTTCGCGCAAGAGAGGTCAAATAATAACGTCATAAGGGTCATGCTTAAAATGCGTGACCATAAAAATGGAAAAATCTTCTGCAAAACTCGTACATGATGGTAATAGTTTTATTTGGACTAGTAGTGGGCAGTTTTTAAAACAAACAGATTCAAAAAATCTTTTATATTAACCCTTTGGGAGCCATTTGAAAATTTAAGGTTTTTCTCAAAATAGCAAAATTTTCAGTTTCATACAAATATTCTCAATCAATTTGTAAAATGAAAAATATGAACATAATTAATTTAAGGCACAATGTGAATACTTGAAAACCACAAAAAACAGGTTTTTCTACTAGTGTAATAAAACAAAATCCCTTAAATATTAAATATCAAGTATAAATTATATCATTCATCTAAACTATTGGTCCCAAACTTTTATGACCTTCTCACCCACTACCCTTCTTCAAGCATCCCGAATTCCTCCTTCAAGTATATGTAGATAGAGCAGTTACAATTACTGTACAAATATAACCATAATTTTTTCGTTTCAGAGTAAATTGGATAGAGAGCATTTAGTAAAAAGTAAGCAGAGCCATAGAAAAAATCCATCTGAGATTTTTAAGTTAGTAGGTTTAGGTTTCCCCCAATTATCTCCCCCGAGGCAGCTGCAAATATCCCCAGTTTGTGTTGGACCAATTGTCCATTAACTTCTATCCAACCAGAGATGGTGGGAGATAGAATCTTTTGAGAAGCCACAAGAGACTGCCTCCAGACAAAGTTCTGACAGTGAGCGCAGTCTAAATGTTCGGTGAGGGCATCCTGTGTAGGTGGTAAACCGTTCAGCGATTTCTTTCCTTCGCAAATATCTTCAAACGAACTTGGGTACCAGATTCACATTTCTCGTTGGACTACATATGTATTTTTCTATCACTTTCACTTAATTGGTCGTCACTCAATGGAACGCTTTTTCCCCCCAAGATCCTTAATTAACGAGGCTTTGTCATTCTCAGGAATACTTTCGAAGCTGTATTTTTGTCTTATTCAGCAACCTGACTAGTGGTGTCGCTCTCAATCAGTTCATGAAAGCATGTGAAACTTCGTATGAATGGCCCTGATAGTGTAATTTGATGAATAAGAAGGGAATGTTTTTTCTACCTTTATTTGTCCCCTCATGCATCCACACTTCCTTACACAGAATATCTATGAAATGTAAGGCAATGACTATCACGTAAGTATTCCCGCATGATATAACTGTCTTGCCGTAGCCGGCCTTACATGAATATGCAGCGTGTAATATCACAGGAGTATCAGCTCTTCATGATTACTCGGGAGTTGCTTCACCTCACTATCGGTTTAGGACCACACTCCTAGAAGATCATAAAATTTTTCTGCCGATATGAATTCACAACCAAAGAGATTTTTGTCAGCATTGTCTATCAGTTGTTCCATAAAGAACCTTACCAGATCCGCCTGGTCTTCAGGAGCACTGTATGCCCGAAATGTATGATTTCAGTTCAACGATAGTTTTACCTTCACATTGTCGATTACTCTTCTGATCGGTTGAAACATACGTCCCATTTCTTTTTTAGCGGGTTTCAGACTTGATTAAGATGTCATATGTCTGTCAAATAGGACATCAATTCTAGTTTATGACTTGAAATGGCTCATATCATGTTTGACAAAATATCACCAAGTTGACCAAATGTAGTGCCACTAGAATCTGACGGTGAAAATTGAGTTGGCGAAAATTCATACATGTATATTATCGAATTTGACATTATGCCCACTCTCCGCAGCCTCAAGCAATCTCTTAAACAAGTCCCTATCTGCCTAGAGCATTTTATGTTTTCCATCATCAGATGCTACCTTCACTTTGTATATGGAGGCAAGTGACTTGGTTTTGTTTTGCTTCAATGTCAAGTAGAACTCTGTCGATCATTATCTAATTCTTCTACCAAAACTTCCTTTACTTCAGCAGATAGTAGGTCACTCGCCGTATCTTCAGGAGCTACGTTGTCCATGGTCAGACAAATCAGAGCGTAGCCCGATGGGAAAACATACCAAACCCCAGTAACTCCAAAATAACTTTTCCAACGTCTTGCTCATCATGTGGCAACCCAACGAGGCTAATATCCCTATGGTGCTAATCCACATTCTCATCTTCCAAAGTCCGAACATGGCAATGTATCATCTTCCCCTGTCACCTACCTCTCTCTACCACTTTAAACATTACAAATATTGAGACTTCAGCAAACTGAATCCTCCTTGTACACAATGAAAGTGATCGACTATATAGGCCTACAATATATCTCAATTCTCATTCATGGGTCTATGACAACTCGTCCACAGTCATTTCGTCCAACGGACATTGCTTCCACGGACATTTCGTGAATAGACATTGCGTCTACGGACAATTCGTCCGCGAATTGCTAAATTTTGTATCTTAAAGTGTTTATGTGATATATTTTATAATATTTTACACTATTACATTATTAGCCGGGTGTAAATATATATTGATATACTAGTGACTTACACCGAAACATTTCATAATAACACATAAAGAATGTTTATCTATTGATTATAGTTATAAAATTAGATATGCCACCCGGGTTGACTGTTTCTTTAAGTTACTAATTACCTCGTTAAATATTTTGTATTAATTAATGAGTTATTAGTATCTAAAACTGAAATAACAGGATCCTAACAGGAATAAATGTGTGGATACGTAAATAATTAAACGTAACATTGAAAAGTACCAATATCTAGTTAATTCTCTTATATCACTTGTTTAGTAGTATATTATATACATGCATATCATTATGTATGTAATTTATGTAGTCTCTTAAAATATTCTGCTATAAAAAACTGATTTCTGAACCAATATTGCATCTAATTACCTAATCTTAATACTACTATTGATGAATATTGTAGTTACCGTGAAATAAACACCACTAAAAATGTCTCCGTTTTCTCGTTTTCTATATTTATGTACTGTAATAACATCGAGACATGACTTGCAATTAATACATATTTTATAAAACTTGGGTGTAATAAAGCGGGGCTTACCTGTATATCATTAAAAAAGTATTTGCAGCATTATTATTTTACTGATGACGGCCAGCAGGAGAAAAAGATTGCAATGAGAATTTTAGCAAAAACCATAAATTTCTAATTACCATCAAAAAAGGATGTTTTCTACTCCTGTGTTGGAGAATATATATAAATATTATAGAATATATACACATTATAAATATAATACAAAATAAAGCAATTCGAGGACAAATTGTCCCTGGACGAAATGTCCGTTGGACGAAATGTTGGTTGGACGAAATGTCCGTAGACGAAATGTCCGTAGACGAAATGTCCGTGGACGAAATGTCCGTGGACACTCATTCCTAAATGACATTTATTAAACTCGAGTAATGTTTCTATGCAGAGAATGAATTTATTAAACATAATTACTCCAGTTCATTTTCTACTTCAGGTAAAAGAGTGGAGAATTTTTTTGTGATATTTTGACCAAAAAAATCATCAATTCATGGTGGTGGAAATCTGTAAACTCATTGGGACCATAAATTATTTCAAAATCTCAGGCTTCTTAAATATGATATTTTTTACATGTACCAATATAGGTATAATAATAATAATAAATCTTTGTTAATTCCCACAATGGGGACATATTTTTAAAAGAAAATACAATGAATTATATACAATATTTGAAAAGACTGAAGATTAACAGTCAACTGTTAAAAAATAGTTTCTTCTATGTTCCCTATCCTTTACATATTGGATTCTGGATAAAATTGCTTCGTAGTCGTTATCTAAAATATTTTCAAAATCGTAAGTATTCTTCATAAGTGCATTAATGTTTTTCATATAAAATGACGAATTCAAGAAATAAAATTTATGAACAGAAAAGCATGGGCTGTGACATTTATTTAACCAGAAGAAAAATTGACAACAAGATCTATTTATATAATTAGGAAACGTAAAAGTTTTAAATATATCACAAACAAAATGGTTACTATTAAATTTTGGTATGTTTAATATTTTATTCAACGAACAGTGATATGAAACAGCTAAATGTTTAAAATTTTGAGAAGATTTTCTTCTATCAATCCACAAAGCAGAACCATAAAAATCAGTACAATAAGACTTGAAGAGTGAATAAAAAACATCTGGTGAAACTGAGTTAAATTTTCTAAAAAGAAATCCAAAGGTGTGATAAAAAGATAATTTGGATCTATCTATATCAAGACCATCCTGTAAGTTGAAAGAAAGTATACAACCTAAATACTCTATTTTATCTACAATTTTTAGATGAAAATCTCTATAAAAGAACTTAATGTGATTAGAAGTAGCAACCAAATTCTTTCTTAAAATCATAACGACAGTCTTTTCAACATTCTAAATCAATTTATACTCAATAATCAAAGAAGAAATCTCATTAATCAGGTATTGTAGTGCTGTGACAGATAGAGCTAATAGGACTAGGTCATCAGCATAGGCTAGTACATTTATTCTATTAATACCCAATAAACAACCTGCTTTCAATTTAGACACCCTTCACAATATATATATATATATGTAATACTGTTTTTTCTTATAATTCCATGGATTTCATTTTCATACGAAATTTGGCTGTTATGAGAATAACCTTAAATTTTAAAACTGCTCCCAAAGGGTTAATATAAAAGATGTTTTTAATCTGTTTGTTTTAAAAACTGCCCACTGATCCCCTCTTTTATAATAGTTCAAATAAAAACTTCTACCATCATTTACGAGTTTGGCAGAAGATTTTCCATTTTAATGGTCACGCATTTTAAGCATGACCCTTATGACGTCATTATTTGACCTTTCCTGACCGCAAAAGTGGACCAATCACAATGACAATTATATAGTCTTGTAGATACTATCAAATGCTTTCTTTTGAGTATTTATAAATCTCTTTAAGTTAAGTAATTATCATTTTAGATCAATTTTAGTTTCTCTCACTCTGAAATATTTACTAATTTCAGCTTTTTACCTTTTTAACAAAATGGCCCAAAATGACCAAAAGGAAATTTTTCGTGGTACATCCACCCTGGTGATGTGTGGGAGCCTATAACTGATCAAACTAGGGTGGATGTGCTTTTCTACTCAAAAATGATTTTTAAATCTTAACCAGGCCACTTTCTGAAATCTGCCTCTCTACTATAGATCATGAAAGCAACAAATTTCCTAGTTACAGTACCTCTATATAGTGACTCCTATGAAGTGATTGAGTTAGAATGTGGCCAATAGAAAATAAGAATATAGGTATTTTAAACATGCCGAAAATATTGGAACATACAAATTGAATTAAAGTTGAAGTGAATTTTTTGAATCCTGTTCAGTGTTCATTTTTTAGAGTTTTATGAATTATTATTACAAAATTATTCTTATAATTTCATTTTATCCTAACAACTATTCAATGTAACTTATAACTTTTAAAATTTAACCATTTTTTTTACCAAATATTTGTCTTTGTCAGACGATGTACATTACACATTGGATCCATATGATATAATTCACAATAATAAGACTCATCCAAATACTTCAAGGATTTTCATTACATTGAAAAATGAGATTAGCATCCAAATGTGATTAAACGGGCTTGCTAATTAATACCTCATTGAGTATATCAATCGAATTAAAAAAAATATTAACATATTTTTAGAGAATATAAAGCATGTTTCAAAGATAATATTGTCACTTCCCTAGTAAAAAGTTAACAATGTAACACTTCTTTATTGTGTATTTTATCTAATTTTAGTCTGAGCTTAATTATCCTGAGCTCAATTATCGGCAGGTCCAATTGTCAATGCACCGTTGGTAAAGAGGGACCTAGACTATATAAATTACTAATATTGGCAACCTACAAAAAATTGATATAATATTGCAGTGTCATGAAGCCAATGTTACAAATAATTGGCATTTTATATTATTTATTTCTTATTTTATTATTGCAATATTATGTTTGTTCTAATTTTAGCAACAGTAAAGTAATCAAAGCGGATGAAAATGTTAACCAGTGCTCCATTAATCAACGGACAACGGAGTGAATAGCAGTTAGTTTTTTGGCTGTTTTGAAGCAGAAAGACCATTTAATGAAATATCTTTATATTATTCGATAGATTATTAAATTCTGAAAAAATCTGGGTGGTTTAACGCACGTATGTCATTTACCGTTTAAGAGATATTCAAGAATAAAGACAGAAATTGTGCCTTCCATTGCTAATTTTCGCAGTGAGTAGCAGTTAGTTTTTGTCTACTTTGCAGCAAGAAAACTGTTATTTTTTTTAAATTGACATCATTCTACAGATTATTAAATTCTAAAGAATTTCAGGTGTATCATGGACGAGTTTAAAGCCCCGTCCAGACGCTCCGACAAATGCCCAGAGTTTGGAAATACTTTTGCTCGGGCGAACACGGGCAATCTCATTTCTGCCTGTGTTCGCGTCCAGACGAGAGCAATATGATCAGGAAACTGAAATGTCCGTGTTCGCGATTCTGCATAATTAATTCATTGGAAAAATATCACATGTTGTTGATGATAGTTAATACCTAACAATTTAGCGATTTTAGATACAAGCATGGATTAAAAAATTGATTACAAAGGCACCTATCGGATGTAAAATATAAATTCTTACCGAGCTACTAGGTACCTACCTAGCTGATTATATAATATAAATGCGTAATTAGATAACTAGACGATATAATAATATAAATATATATCTAGGTATTTTATCTAGTCGATTATATACCTAATATAAATATTTACCTAGATATCTAACCTGAATTACTTATATCTAGTATGATTCCTAGTAGGTACCTATCTAGAAAAACGTCTCGGTAATCAGACACTCCTAGTACTTGCAAAGTGGGAGTTATCGTAGATCATGATAGGTCTATCAAAATTTAAATTTCCTTTATCTACGTACGTATAGCTAGCTACCTATACGTTTTACGCTCACTTCTAAATACTGTTTCCTATAAGCCTTAAATAGAAAACTGTATGTTTACTAGTTAGCTAGGTACCTACTTACCTAGTAAAATTAGGAAAACAACCAAATAATTCATACCTATATATAGGCCGGGTAAGTACCAAGTTATGGGACGGTTCCACATTTACAGAAAAGTAAATAAGAAAAACTAATGATTACAATGAGAGTTAAATGATAATTAAAATAGCTACCTATAATATTTATAATACGTGTCCGAAAATGTGGAACTGTTCGATAACTCGTCACTTACCCTAGTCAGTAACTAATATGTAGATTTGTAAATAACTAATCACATTTATTCTAAAAAATACAAAAAACTTATTTAAATTTATTTACAAAAATCTCAATCAAATAATATAAATAGACTACTAAATAATTAATTCAATCTTTCATATCTAAAATGAGAGTAATTATGAAATTTACTCCATATATCACAAATATTCATTCAGAAAACAGTCGCGAACACTTGTTCGGGGACAAATTTGTCCAACATGTTGAAAGTCACTGACAATTTCGATTCTTGTGATCGGGGACAAATTTGCCTGCCATATCGTGGACAAATTTGCTCGCGAACACCTGATTTCAGAGAAATCTGGGCATTTGTCGGAGCGTCTGGACGGGGCTTAATCAACTGTTTAAGAGATACTCAAGAAGAATGACGGCATTATTATCATTTGAAAAAGTTGTTCTTAGTAAGTACCATGTTATACATTATGATGTTTTTACACTTTTCTATGTAATTATTATCTTTTTATCATCCCTTATATCAATTACCTTGGCAATGCGAATTTAATATATAGAATATATAAAAGTTCTCTCCGTATCATAGCTATGAGAAGCAAGAATATAAATGTTAAAAATGCATTATAATTTTTAGTAAGACACTAACTTGGTAAGAGACCTACGCTCAATTTTTCAACAAAATGGGATTTGGTGCACGACTTGGCAATTTCTTGGCTAAAATGTTTTGCTGCAGATTACCCGTGAGGACAAGAGACTATTCTTAATATTATGAAGTATACGAGATGAAAAGAAGATATCCAGTTAATTGCAGGAGAACATACGGGACACCTGTGATGTCCTCAAACTCCAAATCTTCACCAAGAAGATCTTCTTATGGAAGAAGAGAGTAACGAAGAAGAATGGATGACCAATCGCTGCGTATCAGAGCGCTGGAGTAGGACAGGAGATAAAGAAGGAGAGACATCATTCCTATTCGTTACGAACATGGGAGTTAAACATGGGGAATAAGGGCACCTAATAATTTGAGAAGAAGTCGCTAAAGAATAAAGGAGACAAGGAACAAGTAATTAAGCTCTAGATCTTCCGCTACGAAGAGCTACCGATCAAGAAACGCAGGATCTCCAATTCTACGGGAAATCGGAACTGTCGGCTCGTCATCTGTGTAGAGGTTGTTGAGGAAATTCTCTTTGGAATGAACAGCTTTCTTGTAATAATTATTATTCTAATTATAAAATTTAACGAACTGTTTGACTTTCATTAAATAATGAAACGAATGTAAATAATAAATAAAAAACAATAAAATTTATAAATATTAGATTGCAAATATAGACCATTTACTTGAAAATATACAGGCTTTTATTAGCCTATACGTATAACTATAATCTGTCTGTCCGTCACATTAACAGTTAGTAATTTTAAAGCAGCTGGTAGTATAGATACGAAACACATATAAAAGTAAGTCAAATGCTCTTCTCCATTTCCGTAGATTTATGGTGACTCATAATTATAATAAAAACGGAGGGCAGGTAAAATAATGTGTTAAAACACGCTTTGTCAGTTTTTTAAGCAGCTCTTTATTGGAAGCAGACCTCTAATGGAAAGGTTAGAAATCAATAACATGGCGGAGGCTCAGATATTGGTAGATATTCAAAGCTTATACTCAAGGAACTTTCAGCAATACTAAATTTTACTCACTCTACATTCAGCAGAGATAAGACACAAGAGTTAGGGTAAAGACCTCATATTACGACAGAAAGACAGCAATGAGAAATTTTACACACTCTACATTCAGCAGAGATAAGACACAAGAGTTAGGGCAAAGACCTCATATTACGGCAGAAAGACAGCAATGAGAAATTTTACACACTCTACATTCAGCAGAGCTAAGACACAAGAGTTAGGGTAAAGACCTCATATTACGGCAGAAAGACAGCAATGAGAAATTTTACACACTCTACATTCAGCAGAGATAAGACACAAGAGTTAGGGCAAAGACCTCATATTACGGCAGAAAGACAGCAATGAGAAATTTTTGTGATTCTTCAAAAGATATAAATAGAATTCAGTTAAGAGAGTCCGCATACACTAAAAAGATATTTTAGATATGGCATCACAAACCGTATAGGGGGAAGTCTCCATTTATCGACCACATAAGAGATTTCCTTCCAAACTATTATTATTGTGTTACTCTCCTCTCTACTAATGCATCCATGACAGAACCAATTAAAAGATAACATTCAAATCTTTTAAACCACAAAAAGTACTATGCAATTCGTTTAGTATAAATTAATCTACATTAATCAAATATTATATCTGAAAAACTCCAATTATCGACATGTTGAAACCAAATATGGTCATTCATGTTATTACCCTTTTATCGTCATGTGTCGATTACATGGGTAATATTGTCCACAGAATAAAATTTTCATTGAACAGTTGGCAGGATGGGGCAAAATCAGGTAGAATGTTGGAAAATTAGGTAGAATGTGGGAAAATTTGGTAGAATGTGGGAAAATCAGGATAGAATGGGGGAAAATCAGGTAGAATGGAGGACAATTCGCCGCCGGATAATTCGCCGTGAAGACAACTCGCCGCTAGGACAACTCACCATTTATATACATAAAATATTTAAAATATAAGCTACGTGTTTCAAATTAATTATCAAATTTTCTTAGCAGTATTTGAAAATGTTTTCTTTTCCATTTCAAAAGTTAAATATAATGTTTTTTTTTTAACTATTATTACTTCTTCTATATTATTTTAGAATTCTATATTATTATTTCTTCTTAATACGTTTAATGACTTATAAAAATGACTTTAGTTTAAAACTAGTAGATTAGTGCAAATAAAGGTGATTCAACTACGAAGTCTTAGAAATTCGCTTTAGCGAGGTAGGGTAAAAACTTATATTTATTATCTCCTCTACATTTTCCTCTTCTAATCGTGAGTGCATTCACCGCGTGCTTGTGTTCCTTTTCATATTATTCCTTGGTAAGTGACTGCATCAACGAAGTAGCTCTTCTGCAACCATGAGCTTGTCACGGACTGGTGGTTGGTGCTTTGTTCAAGGAGTCATTTTGCTTTCTGACTTCTTCTTCCTGTCTCTTGTCAACTAGGAAGCCCTTCGTTTCGAATCAGACGTTAAATACTTCTAAATTCATATTAATTGTTCTCATATTTTTTACGGCTTGATATATTCTCACAGATGTAACAAAAGAAATTAATTAATTGAAATAAAGAAATTTGTCAATTACTTTTTCACGTCAGACTTGAGCTTATAGAAGCAAAATAATTGTTCAAATTTAAAATATTTCTAAATATATAAAAATGATGTATACACCGACAAAACATAAATCCCGCTGCGAGTTGTCCTTCGGCGAATTGTTCGGCGGCAAACATTCCGACGGCGAGTTGTCCTAGAATCATCAGCTATAAATTAATTATTAATAACACACGCAGCTATATACAAACATTTCTTGGATAATGTGAACGGGAATACAACCACATGACGTCTAAAACTTGTGAAAATTTTGTACGTTTTTATCAAATTAGATGACACTATTTCTATTCAAATCAAATTTTATTTTTTTATTAATCATTATTTAGATGAACAAGGTATATTGAATAGTATAATCAACTATCCTGATTCTATTATATATGTATAGGTTCCCTCTATACATATAATTATGACCCAAATTAAGTTCTAGTAGGTTGATAAATGGGTAAAAGCTATCTAAGTATGGAAAATTAAATAAATATTGAGAATTTATATATTTACTAACCATTATATGTTCTAAAACAACTATTTTGAAATTGATCAAAATACAATTTATCGTCACCCCTATGACGATAAATGGAAAAACTTCTTTATTGATACCCAAATATCGACACATCAATTTATTTAAATATTGTTGACCAAATGAATTTTTAATTTTACATTTAAGAAATGCAATTATGCTCAATTAAAATAGTATGAACATTATTTTGAAAAAAAAAATTTGAAGTGTAAAATCGCGCATGACAAATTCTCTATACCTAATCAATTTCGGTTGGTTTATCCTGAATGTACCGTATCGTCATACATATTAACAGTTAAACTGACGCTCTAACTGTATTGTCAAAATGAAATTTGTAACAATATTAAAAATATATGGAAACATCGAATTGTAAAAACCTACATCATGAAAATGTTTCTAAGTCTTCTTACAGGCGAAACCAACTGAAACGTGACGATAATTGGAGAGGGGCGATACAAGGAGCCCTAACCCTACCACCTTCAAAATTTTGAGAAGGTTTTCAAGAGGTACACCATATACCGGTAATTCCGAATAATTAAACACATTGACTACATATGCTCAAAACGCAGTCTAGCCTAACTGACTTTTCCAAAATTAATATTTTTGTTATTGCTTCTGTATGACATGTGCCATGAAAGCGAGAGGAACTGAGTATCTCTGTGTGTACCTATTGATATTGTCTGTGTGATAAACACGCTGCTATAGATGTGATACTCTTTGTCACAATTTAATTCAGGTTTGAAATACTGCAAGTGGTATGTGTTTGTACCACTAGGTCTATCAGTAATATACAAAACGGTACAAATGTGTACCAATACGTAGTCAACGTAATAATCAATCAACAATTAGGTATGCAACCGTTCAATACGAAAAATAGAATAATTAGAAGAGCAATAAAGCTCCGACTGTTTTAAATTCACAAATATCAAACAATGAAGAACAAAACACCTTTTCATACATTAAATATATGAATGGCATTATAGTAGTATATATTTTTTACCCTTTACTGTAAGGTATATTAGTTTTCTTTTTAATTTATATTTGTAATAATATAACATTGCGATGTGACCCACTAGTGGGTCACACTCGTCTTCCAATTACTGCGATGTGACCCACCACTGGGTCACATACATTTAATACTTTAACCCTTTATTTATTTCATTGATAAAAATGAGCCTGGCCGCTAGTTAATCAATATATTTACCATGAAAAGTTATTTTTCCAATTGAAATTATTATTTGTATTGTAAATTAATCTTTCCATTCAATTTTAAATTAAAATATTATTATTTGGTTAAATTAGCTTAGGTAAAATAATATACATTCGAGTTTGAATATGTGACTACTGAATATCGTTTCCCCATGATTTTGATATATAAGATGTATTTATAGGACGGTTACTACATTGAGAGAAATAACTGTTGTCTTCACGTGTTCTGTATAGCGTAATCTAATACATATCTAATATAAAAAACGCACTGGCCGTAGACCACAGTTTATAGAATAGGGTCTGTGACGTTAAGTATTGCCGGTACCAATAAGTCGTTTATACGTGGTTAAACTGTTCTGGGCCGGTAGACATCCGTGAGGTGGGCCAACGTTAGACCTTTGCTGGCCCAATACAATGAGGCCGGCATGACAGTGTTGGCCCAGAGTTTCGTTCTGAATTGGGCCAACGTTGACCCAACATTATATGTTTACTGGGATACTCGTTAATTGTATAAATAATGATTCAGAATTGATAAATATGTAGTTAAGTATGTTATAGATATGTACACACAGAGAAAAAAAAGCATATTTTCAAGAAAAACAGTGACTTCGGCATAATTTCTTTGTAAAATTGTTTCCAATTGGCTTTGATTAAAGGAGATCTACTTCCTTTGGAAGTATTTTTAGCATATTTCTTCACCAGAAACTAATATTCGATTTATTGCAATGCAGCTTTCTTTTAAGAAAAATTTATCATCTATTCTACACAAATCGTTCACGGATTAAAATAAATATTGTTTCTTTTTATCAATAATGCAAATGAGCTTCCTGAGATTTAATATTTATTTTAAGTTTAAATTTGCAAATATATTGATATTAATTTCGTTAAATACCCAGTAAACATTACAATGTTGGGCCAATTTAGAACGAAACTCTGGGCAAACGCTGTCATGCTGGTCTCGGTTTATTAGGCCAGCAAAAGCCCGACGTTTGCCCACCTCACGGATGTCCACCAGCCCTGAACAGTATAACCACGTATAAACGACTTATTAATTGCTACCGGCAATACTTAACGTTGCCGATGTAGTGCTATACCTAGTGTTGCATTAGGCTAGTGCAAATCTGACGTTTTGTCAACTCACTGACCCAGTTCTAACAAATGACTCATAAATGTCTCATGAATAACTTAATTATTAATTAATGAATTATAAACTTGTTATTGATACATAATGTTGCCGATGTAATACCGGTCTACGGCCGGTGCTATTTTATATTAGATGTGTATTACGCCATACAGAGCACGTGAAGACAACAGTTACTTCTCAACATGTAGTAACCGACCTATAAATACATCTTATATATTAAAATCAAGGGGAAACGATATACAAATTAATTTCCTATTCAAATTCAAACGTATATTATTTTATCTATGCTAATTTAACCAAATAATAATATTTTAATTTAAATTCGAATAAAAGTTTAATTTACAACCTGAATAATCATTTCAGTCGGAAAAATAACTTTTTATACTAAATATATGAATTAACTAGCGGCCAGGCCTTTTTTATGAAATAAATAAATAAAGGGTTAAGATTAAAATTGAAGGGATAACAGGCCCATTTTTTACCAAATTGCCAGAAACGGCAACAATTCCGAATATATACCTAATTGAGGTATTAATTTGGCTATTTGGTTTGATTAGATCGTTTGCACCTAATCCCTCTGATTGTCTGGCGATAACTGCCAAATAGAACTGGTTGACCAGTATAATAAATATACTGGTACATCAAAAACTCACTGGATTGGTTAACTACTGTTTCTCTTCATTGGGCCAGTGCTGTTTGGCAACCGTTGGGCCAATGTCGTTTACCATACCTTGGCCCAGTGTGCAATAGCATTGATGTGCCAATGACCGATCGTGCCTTTTTTTGCCAACGCTTACTGACGTTAGCCCGATAGTGCAATGTTATCAGGGTATTCGAATTAATTGTTAGGATTTTCTTTCCAATAGACCTAAAATAGCCAAGTCTTTAATATATTACAGTATGGTAACCTAAGCAAAACCATTTCGTATGAACACACATAAAATGTGCACTCATCGATCAAGTTATAAAATTAGATATGATAATCGGGTTTACTGGATCTTTATTAATTACAAAATTAACGAATCGTTCAACATTGACTCCGCTGCATAATTCGCTTCAAATAATGAGCAATAAGTATTTTAAAAATGGAACTGAAGTAGCCAGATACTAATAGGTAAATGTGTGTTTCATATGACAATAATTCATCTTGTAGCTAAAGTTCTCAACAGGTGATGTAAGATGTGAGAATTTAATTTGCTGTTTTAGATCCAGAAACACTTTCATGGCAGTTTTGTGATATTTTGTAGGGTGCGTAGTTTTCTATATAAAGATTTATTAGATTAGTTTTTTCGTGAACTATTGTTAATGTCACGCGCGTTTGAGTGATCTGAAATATCGACTGATTTCGCTGCGCAATCTGCTGATCAATAGTTTGCTCAGCCATCGATCGATAGCGCAACCATCGATCGATTCCTGCGCGTTCGAATGATATGAATTTTTTTAGTTTGTACATCAAATTGGCACATTTTATCGCGTATAACAATCGATAGTGCAACCATCAATCAATTTCTGCGCGTTCGAATGATATGATGATTTTTTTTAGTTTGCACATCAAATTAGCACATTTTATTGCGTATATCAATCGATAGCGCAACCAATCTGTATGATAAACCCGCTGCTATAGATGTGATACTCTTTGTCACAATTTAATTCAGGTTTGAAATACTGCAAGTGGTATGTGTTTGTACCACTAGGTCTATCAGTAATATACAAAGCGGTACAAATGTGTACCAATACGTAGTCAACGTGATAATCAATCAACAATTAGGTATGCAACCATTCGATACGAAAAATAGAATAATTAGAAGAGCAATAAAGCTCCGACTGTTTTAAATTCACAAATATCAAACAATGAAGAACAAAACACCTTTTCATACATTAAATATATGAATGGCATTATAGTAGTATATATTTTTTACCCTTTACTGTAAGGTATATTAGTTTTCTTTTTAATTTATATTTGTAATAATATAACATTGCGATGTGACCCACTAGTGGGTCACACTCGTCTTCCAATTACTGCGATGTGACCCACCACTGGGTCACATACATTTATTACTTTAACCCTTTATTTATTTCATTGATAAAAATGAGCCTGGCCGCTAGTTAATCAATATATTTACCATGAAAAGTTATTTTTCCTATTGAAATTATTATTTGTATTGTAAATTAATCTTTCCATTCAATTTTAAATTAAAATATTATTATTTGGTTAAATTAGCTTAGGTAAAATAATATACATTCGAGTTTGAATATGTGACTACTGAACATCGTTTCCCCATGATTTTGATATATAAGATGTATTTATAGGACGGTTACTACATTGAGAGAAATAACTGTTGTCTTCACGTGTTCTGTATAGCGTAATCTAATACATATCTAATATAAAAAACGCACTGGCCGTAGACCACAGTTTATAGAATAGGGTCTGTGACGTTAAGTATTGCAGGTACCAATAAGTCGTTTATACGTGGTTAAACTGTTCTGGGCCGGTAGACATCCGTGAGGTGGGCCAACGTTAGACCTTTGCTGGCCCAATACAATGAGGCCGGCATGACAGCGTTGGCCCAGAGTTTCGTTCTGAATTGGGCCAACGTTGACCCAACATTATATGTTTACTGGGATACTCGTTAATTGTATAAATAATGATTCAGAATTGATAAATATGTAGTTAAGTATGTTATAGATATGTACACACAGAGAAAAAAAAGCATATTTTCAAGAAAAACAGTGACTTCGGCATAATTTCTTTGTAAAATT
Source organism: Caprella mutica (assembly GCA_947561585.1). Classification (NCBI taxonomy): domain Eukaryota; kingdom Metazoa; phylum Arthropoda; class Malacostraca; order Amphipoda; family Caprellidae; genus Caprella; species Caprella mutica. The sequence continues at coordinate 227,175 of CANNZV010001286.1, read as the reverse complement.
GTTCCCAATTGGCTTTGATTAAAGGAGATCTACTTCCTTTGGAAGTATTTTTAGCATATTTCTTCACCAGAAACTAATATTCGATTTATTGCAATGCAGCTTTCTTTTAAGAAAAATTTATCATCTATTCTACACAAATCGTTCACGGATTAAAATAAATATTGTTTCTTTTTATCAATAATGCAAATGAGCTTCCTGAGATTTAATATTTATTTTAAGTTTAAATTTGCAAATATATTGATATTAATTTCGTTAAATACCCAGTAAACATTACAATGTTGGGCCAATTTAGAACGAAACTCTGGGCAAACGCTGTCATGCTGGTCTCGGTTTATTAGGCCAGCAAAAGCCCGACGTTTGCCCACCTCACGGATGTCCACCAGCCCTGAACAGTATAACCACGTATAAACGACTTATTAATTGCTACCGGCAATACTTAACGTTGCCGATGTAGTGCTATACCTAGTGTTGCATTAGGCTAGTGCAAATCTGACGTTTTGTCAACTCACTGACCCAGTTCTAACAAATGACTCATAAATGTCTCATGAATAACTTAATTATTAATTAATGAATTATAAACTTGTTATTGATACATAATGTTGCCGATGTAATACCGGTCTACGGCCGGTGCTATTTTATATTAGATGTGTATTACGCCATACAGAGCACGTGAAGACAACAGTTACTTCTCAACATGTAGTAACCGACCTATAAATACATCTTATATATTAAAATCAAGGGGAAACGATATACAAATTAATTTCCTATTCAAATTCAAACGTATATTATTTTATTTATGCTAATTTAACCAAATAATAATATTTTAATTTAAATTCGAATAAAAGTTTAATTTACAACCTGAATAATCATTTCAGTCGGAAAAATAACTTTTTATACTAAATATATGAATTAACTAGCGGCCAGGCCTTTTTTATGAAATAAATAAATAAAGGGTTAAGATTAAAATTGAAGGGATAACAGGCCCATTTTTTACCAAATTGCCAGAAACGGCTACAATTCCAAATATATACCTAATTGAGGTATTAATTTGGCTATTTGGTTTGATTAGATCGTTTGCACCTAATCCCTCTGATTGTCTGGCGATAACTGCCAAATAGAACTGGTTGACCAGTATAATAAATATACTGGTACATCAAAAACTCACTGGATTGGTTAACTACTGTTTCTCTTCATTGGGCCAGTGCTGTTTGGCAACCGTTGGGCCAATGTCGTTTACCATACCTTGGCCCAGTGTGCAATAGCATTGATGTGCCAATGACCGATCGTGCCTTTTTTTGCCAACGTTTACTGACGTTAGCCCGATAGTGCAATGTTATCAGGGTATTCGAATTAATTGTTAGGATTTTCTTTCCAATAGACCTAAAATAGCCAGGTCTTTAATATATTACAGTATGGTAACCTAAGCAAAACCATTTCGTATGAACACACATAAAATGTGCACTCATCGATCAAGTTATAAAATTAGATATGATAATCGGGTTTACTGGATCTTTATTAATTACAAAATTAACGAATCGTTCAACATTGACTCCGCTGCATAATTCGCTTCAAATAATGAGCAATAAGTATTTTAAAAATGGAACTGAAGTAGCCAGATACTAATAGGTAAATGTGTGTTTCATATGACAATAATTCATCTTGTAGCTAAAGTTCTCAACAGGTGATGTAAGATGTGAGAATTTAATTTGCTGTTTTAGATCCAGAAACACTTTCATGGCAGTTTTGTGATATTTTGTAGGGTGCGTAGTTTTCTATATAAAGATTTATTAGATTAGTTTTTTCGTGAACTATTGTTAATGTCACGCGCGTTTGAGTGATCTGAAATATCGACTGATTTCGCTGCGCAATCTGCTGATCAATAGTTTGCTCAGCCATCGATCGATAGCGCAACCATCGATCGATTCCTGCGCGTTCGAATGATATGAATTTTTTTAGTTTGTACATCAAATTGGCACATTTTATCGCGTATAACAATCGATAGTGCAACCATCAATCAATTTCTGCGCGTTCGAATGATATGATGATTTTTTTTAGTTTGCACATCAAATTAGCACATTTTATTGCGTATATCAATCGATAGCGCAACCAATCTGTATGATAAACCCGCTGCTATAGATGTGATACTCTTTGTCACAATTTAATTCAGGTTTGAAATACTGCAAGTGGTATGTATTTGTACCACTAGGTCTATCAGTAATGGTGCCAGGACGTTTCGTTACTAGGACGATTCGTTACCAGATTTTTCCTTTCCAGACGAACGCTTTTTTAAATTTTAAATGAGTTAAATGCTCGAAATTGTACCAATCCTATACATTATAAATATATTTAAATGTGTATTACATTTTTTCACCCTATAATTTTTTTTTAATTTTTTACCCCAAATCACCGGAAATTTTTGATCATATTAGGAAATAGTATATGGGAATTAAAAATTGGAGTTTAAATGGTTAATTATATAGTCTTTTCATTTATAATCGGAAATTTTTATTACTTTCTCAAATTTAAGGAGGGTTGTGTTTTTTTAATTCTGTTATTTTCATTCGGTAACTTGTAACATCTGGTAATTGAATCTTTACCCTAACGTCCATTTTCGACTGAACCACATTTTCAATCTTAGGAAGAAAAATAAAATAAATTTATTGCTATCTAACAATTCTATATCAATTAGTATCAATAATACTTTCAATTCCAAAGTTTCAAATCAAAAATATTAAGAGATGATTGTTAATTTCTGTACCTCTGATCATAATCCATATATAACCAGATACTTCTCCTTTCATGTAGTACTCCCATGGGACCAACTGGCCATATGTGTCCTCTTCATTTGTTTTTTATAAATTAAAAAGAATTCTCGTCAAATGATTTTTATATCCTCACTGATGTCATATCACAAAAAAGTAATCAAATATTTTATTCAAAGTCAGAGAAAAAAAATTGGCTCGCTGCCTGTATTATTGTATATCATTTTTTTATTATCAAAAGGTATTCAGATTGGAAGAGTGGTGGCATTCCAGAGCACGGAACTGCAGGCCCACGTCCGATACCCAGGCACATTACTTCATTTCTTCCCATTTAATTTGTATATATAACATTAATGAAATTGATATGCCCCCAAACGTAAATTGCACTCTATGTAATAAAGTAGAAGTAGGTAATAAAAACAGTTCGATATTTTAACTTTCTTCGGAAAACATATCTTCAATATAGATATATATTTGACATCGAATTTGCTGTCTACTTCTTTACTAAAACGCTTTCGTTTCTATGCTTCATTTAAAATAGTATTGATACAGTATAATGGTATCAACAATCCATCGAACAGTTTTCCAAATATCTATAATTTAGATGTGTTCTTATAACGCATTTGGTGTCTATTCCATTACTAAAACGCTCTCGTTTATATTTCTTTTATATTTATTTGAGTGTTTCATAGCTAATCTAAAAATGCATCTGAACGATGCAGATGGATCGATTTTGTTTATTTTTTCTACTTCGTTTAGAAATATAATTGACACGAATATATTTGCTGAAATATATATAAATAAGAAGTGCAATTATGATAAATGATAATTAATTAAACATTAATTTATATCACACAGATTGTATCGAACGTGAAGTCTGACATTTAATTAATCAGCACGAATACAAGAATTTTGTTCTAAGACGCTCGCACTTTCTTATCCTCACAGCTGCCAAATATCATCATAATGTTACAATTTACAGGTCTCCTGCAAATAATTTTATTTAACTGTTTCGACCAGCGAGGCTAATGTTTCTTGTCATTTTTCTACAAACTGTATCAAATTTGACAGCACATTTTCAATTTCATATGCTTTTAAATATTTTTATAATCAAAACTCTACAATACCTACTCTACTTGCGACTTTATTAATTTCCAGTCTAAAGAAAAAGAATGTACACCAGTTGTTTTCATTGTCAACTTTGTATTAAGTGTATATTGTATAATAAATCTATTTAATATTATTTTAAAGGTATATAATTTGATTAACTTATTAAAGAAACGTTTATATACTTAAGGCAACAATTATTATCTTAAACAAAGGCTGAAAACGCATTTTTTGTTTATAAAATTGAAATTTGAAATAAAAAAAGAGTGTACAATCTTCTTTTTCAGCTTCATGTTAGAGATTCGTACAATTGTTGCACATCGCGATGTGACATCCCAGTGACTGAAAGTTGAGTGTGACCCAGTGGTGGGTCACATCGCAGTAACTGGAAGTTGAGTGTGACCCAGTGGTGGGTCACATCGCAGTAACTGGAAGTTGAGTGTGACCCAGTGGTAGGTCACATCCCAGTGACTGAAAGTTGAGTGTGACCCAGTGGTGGGTCACATCGCAGTAACTGGAAGTTGAGTGTGACCCAGTGGTGGGTCACATCGCAGTAACTGGAAGTTGAGTGTGACCCAGTGGTGGGTCACATCGCAGTAACTGGAAGTTGAGTGTGGCCCAGTGGTGGGGCACATCCCAGTAACTGGAAGTAGAGTGTGACCCAGTGTCACATCCCAGTAACTGAAAGTTGAGTGTGACCCAGTGATGGGTCACATCCCAGTAACTGGAAGTAGAGTGTGACCCAGTGGTGGGTCACATCGCAGTAACTGAAAGTTGAGTGTGGCCCAGTGGTGGGGCACTTCCCAGTAACTGGAAGTTGAGTGTGACCCAGTGTCACATCCCAGTAACTGAAAGTTGAGTGTGACCCAGTGATGGGTCACATCCCAGTAACTGGAAGTAGAGTGTGACCCAGTGGTGGGTCACATCGCAGTAACTGGAAGTTGAGTGTGACCCAGTGGTGGGTCACATCGCAGCAACTGGAAGTTGAGTGTGACCCAGTGGTGGGTCACATCCCAGTATCTGAAGTTGAGTGTGACCCAGTGGTGGGTCACATCGCAGTAAGTGGAAGTTGAGTGTGACCCAGTGGTGGGTCACATCGCAGTAACCGGAAGTTGAGTGTGACCCAGTGGTAGGTCACATCCCAGTGACTGAAAGTTGAGTGTGACCCAGTGGTGGGTCACATCGCAGTAACTGGAAGTTGAGTGTGACCCAGTGGTGGGTCACATCGCAGTAACTGGAAGTTGAGTGTGACCCAGTGGTGGGTCACATCGCAGTAACTGGAAGTTGAGTGTGAGCCAGTGGTGGGGCACATCCCAGTAACTGGAAGTAGAGTGTGACCCAGTGTCACATCCCAGTAACTGAAAGTTGAGTGTGACCCAGTGATGGGTCACATCCCAGTAACTGGAAGTAGAGTGTGACCCAGTGGTGGGTCACATCGCAGTAACTGAAAGTTGAGTGTGGCCCAGTGGTGGGGCACTTCCCAGTAACTGGAAGTTGAGTGTGACCCAGTGTCACATCCCAGTAACTGAAAGTTGAGTGTGACCCAGTGATGGGTCACATCCCAGTAACTGGAAGTAGAGTGTGACCCAGTGGTGGGTCACATCGCAGTAACTGGAAGTTGAGTGTGACCCAGTGGTGGGTCACATCGCAGCAACTGGAAGTTGAGTGTGACCCAGTGGTGGGTCACATCCCAGTATCTGAAGTTGAGTGTGACCCAGTGGTGGGTCACATCGCAGTAAGTGGAAGTTGAGTGTGACCCAGTGGTGGGTCACATCGCAGTAACCGGAAGTTGAGTGTGACCCAGTGGTAGGTCACATCCCAGTGACTGAAAGTTGAGTGTGACCCAGTGTCACATCGCAGTAACTGGAAGTTGAGTGTGACCCAGTGATGGGTCACATCGCAGTATTTGGAAGTTGAGTGTGACCCAGTGGTGGGTCACATCGCAGTATTTGGAAGTTGAGTAAGACCCAGTGGTAGGTCACATCTCAGTAACTGAAGTTGGGTGTGACCCAGTGGTGGGTCACATCGCAGTAACTGAAAGTTGAGTGTGGCCCAGTGGTGGGGCACATCCTAGTAACTGGAAGTAGAGTGTGACCCAGTGTCACATCCCAGTAACTGAAAGTTGAGTGTGACCCAGTGGTGGGTCACATCCCAGTAACTGGAAGTAGAGTGTGACCCAGTGGTGGGTCACATCGCAGTAACAGGAAGTTGAGTGTGACCCAGTGGTGGGTCACATCACAGTAACTGGAAGTTGAGTGTGACCCAGTGGTGGGTCACATCCCAGTAACTGGAAGTTGAGTGTGACCCAGTGGTGGGTCACATCCCAGTAACTGGAAGTTGAGTGTGACCTAGTGGTGGGTCACATCACAGTAACTGGAAGTTGAGTGTGACCCAGTGGTGGGTCACATCCCAGTTACTGGAAGTAGAGTGTGACTCAGTGGTGGGTCACATCGCAGGAAACTATTAGAAATTATATTGTACATATCAATGTTGAATTATTAAATCTTTATGTAACTACCATTATAATTATAAAAAAAATTATAAATATAACGGTAAAATGTAAAAAATATAAACTACTATTATGCTATTCAATTATTTAATGTATCAAAAGGTGTTTTTGTTCTTCATTGTTTGATATTTGTGAATTTAAAACGGTCGGAGCTATATTGCTCTTCTAATTATTCTATTTTTGTATTGAATGGTTGCATACCTAATTGTTGATTGATTATCACGTCGACTACTTATTGGTACACATTTGTACCACTTTGTATATTACTGATGGTGACCGGACGTTTCGTTACTGGACGTTTCGTACCCGGACGTTTCATTACTGGACGTTTCGTACCCGAACGTTTCGTTAAAATAAAAATGGTAATTATTGTCCAAATATTAAAGCTGTCACGGAAAATGTTCATAGACTATAACAGGTTAAACGAATAAAATTAGTACGACAACTTCGAGTTGTTACTAAGAGCTGCATCCACAAATTCTTTAGGTAATTTTTATTTTGTTCTTTAAATTGATATCCGAATAATCCTTCCTACATACTAATTAGTTATTACATTTTTGAATAAATATATAAACTATACCTTCCTAATTTCAGAAAACCTAGGTAGTCATAATTTAACAAAGGTTAAGTTTCGACTTCTTAAAGGGGCAGTAATGTTTATTGTACTGAATTTCTTTAAAAAAATTGACATCATTCTACAGGTTATTAAATTCTAAATAATTTTATGTGGTATCACGGACGAGTTTAATCTACCATTTAAGAGATATTCAAGAAGAAAGACAGAAATTGTTCTTTTCTCACACTAATCGGCGGAGTGCACAGCTATTGGTTTTTTGTCTATTTTTCAGCGGAAAAAACAATTATGTTTTTTTTGTATCGTATGATAGATTAATTTATCTAAAAGAATTCTGAGTACAAAACTACTGTTCAAATAAGTATGGTTTTAGAGAAAAACGCATTTTTCTTGCTGTTTCACAACTATTCTTCAAAAAATCGTACTTCTGGCAATTATTTCCCTATTCGATGAACCTGTTATAGTCTATGAACCATTGTCACGGCATCATTATCATTAGAGAAAATTTGCCTATTAAGTACCATGTTATACACATGATGGTTTCACCAAGGTTCATAGACTATAACAGGTTAAACGAATGGGGAAAAAATTGCCAGACGTACGATTTCTGAAGAATAGTTGTGAAACTGTGAGACAAATGCGTTATTATTCAAAACTATATATATTTGAATGATAGTTTCGTACTCAGAATTCTTTCAAATTAACTAATCTATTATACGATATAAAAAATATTTTAATATAATCGTTTTTCCGCTGTAAAATAAACAAAAAACCAAGAGCTGTGCACTCCGCCAATTAGTGTGAGGAAATAACAATTTCTGTTTTTCTTCTTGAATATCTCTTAAACGGTTGGTTAAACTCACCCGTGATACACCTAAAATTCTTTAGAATTTAATAATCTGTAGAATGATGTAATTTAAAAAAAAACGTATTTCCGCTGCAAAAAATAACTGCTATTCACTACAAAAATTAGAAACAGAAGGAACAATTACTGTCTTTCTTCTTGGATATCTCTTAAACAGTAGAGTAAGCTTGCACGTGAGGCAACCTAGAATTTTCAAAATTTAATAATCTATCAAATGGTTAAATATAATTCAATGAAATGTTTTTTCCGCTGCAAAAGGAACAAAAATCTAACTGCTATTCACTCCGTTGTCCTATGATTAGGGGCACTGGTTAACATTTCATCTGCTTTACTTACTGTACCTAAAATAAGAACAAACATGATATTGCAATAATAAAATAAAAAATAAAAAATGTCAATTATTTGTACTATAGGTTTCATAAGTTTTAATCTAATGAATAAGTTTTCATCTAAAGAACAGGTTTTCATCTAAAGAATTTGTAGACGCAGCTCTTAAGGCCCTGTTACACGGTGCGAGTAAACGTGCAAGTTGGCCTAGCGAAATACTGTAGTGCAGTTACTCGCACAGTGTGACCGCATCAGTCGAGTAACTGTCATGGGCAGTAGGTTAGTAACTCGCATGCGAGTTACTACAAAAAAATTGTTTTTACTCGCCACTCATGGGCGAGTTGGCCACTCACATTCGAAACTCGGATTGTCAACTTGCATGGTATTGCAACATAACAGTAACTGGTATGTCATGCAGATAAAGGTTTTTTCAATTCCAAACCTGAATAATTTTGTATTTAATTAGGTAGCCGATTTGTCATATTTTCGTTTGAATCGCTTCATATTGTTTGTTTTTTATTTTATATTTAATAAAGCACGTAAATCTTATATAATTTTTAAATTATATTAAAGGTTAATTAAAATCTGCGTTGAAATTTTTTTCAGATATCAAGCTCTCGAAGAGAAAAATTTCTATTCATCATCAGGAGAAGGGTGTAAAACCTCGACCTGACAATGAATTTTATGACCAATGGTTGTATGTTGGATACCATCTTTCTATTTAAGCTATATATCCTAAAGTTTATCAATGTTAATATTTAGTCTGTTAATGTTAATATTTAGGCTCTTTTAACATGTGTTAACGACTAAACTGTTAACTTCTTTAAATATTTCTTGTCTTCGTTTATTTATTATTAATCTCTATTACGATTAAGAGGCTTGATTCACGGAATTCTTAACGTGACAATTAGACTATGGACTTATATGGACATAAGAAGACTGAAGGATTCAAGTGATAGGAGAACAACAATTCTGTTATCTTTAATAGTAGTTGGTACAGTGATACAGACGAAAAATGTTTTACACACAGTAAAATCTACAACGTACTATTAGAATACTGAACTATTCTGTGCCTAGGGGCACAGAACTAGAGATATTCTCCTAGCTGGGTGAGTGTAAGGGGTTCTAATTCTCCACTGACTCTAGATAGAAAAATATCAAATATATATAGTGTGGAAGTACAGAGAAATCTAACCATTCAAGGTTGAATCTGGTACCACACCCTAGGTATAACATCAGTTTTTTATACCCATTCTAAACTCTCTGTGAAATCTCACAGCTTTCTACACATAAATACTTTATCTAAGTACTTCTTTGCTTGACATTTATTATCCATAATTGGGAGATTCTTACATTGGCTAATCAACTCGTATTGTATACGCCATGCTTGTATTCCTTATATTATTATAGAAAATCTATTTAATATTGAAATATGAGACAAAGAATTAGAAAATTTGTTACTACCTTAGCAATTGCTAACTACATTAATTATCCCAGTAACTGGAAGTTGAGTGTGACCCAGTGGTGGGTCACATCGCAGTAACTGGAAGTTGAGTGTGACTCAGTGGTGGGTCACATCCCAGTAACTGAAGTTGAGTGTGACCCAGTGGTGGGTCACATCCCAGTAACTGAAAATTGAGTGTGACCCAGTGGTATGTCACATCCCAGTAACTGGAAGTTGAGTGTGACTCAGTGGTGGGTCACATCCCAGTAACTGAAAGTTGAGTGTGACCCAGTGGTATGTCACATCGCAGTAACTGGAAGTTGAGTGTGACCCAGTGGTGGGTCACATCCCAGTAACTGGAAGTCGAGTGTGACTCAGTGGTGGGTCACATCCCAGTAACTGAAGTTGAGTGTGACCCAGTGGTGGGTCACATCCCAGTAACTGGAGGTAGAGTGTGACTAAGTGGTGGGTCACATCCCAGTAACTGAAGTTGAGTGTGACCCAGTGGTATGTCACATCGCAGTAACTGGAAGTTGAGTGTGACCCAGTGGTGGTTCACATCCCAGTAACTGAAGTTGAGAGTGACCCAGTGGTGGGTCACATCGCAGTAACTGGAAGTTGAGTGTGACCCAGTGGTGGGTCACATCGCAGTAACCGGAAGTTGAGTGTGACCCAGTGGTGGTTCACATCCCAGTAACTGAAGTTGAGAGTGACCCAGTGGTGGGTCACATCGCAGTAACTGGAAGTTGAGTGTGACCCAGTGGTGGGTCACATCGCAGCAACTGGAAGTTGAGTGTGACCCAGTGGTGGGTCACATCGCAGCAACTGGAAGTTGAGTGTGACCCAGTGTCACATCGCAGTAACTGGAAGTTGAGTGTGACCCAGTGGTGGGTCACATCGCAGTATTTGGAAGTTGAGTGTGACCCAGTGGTGGGTCACATCGCAGTATTTGGAAGTTGAGTAAGACCCAGTGGTAGGTCACATCTCAGTAACTGAAGTTGGGTGTGACCCAGTGGTGGGTCACATCGCAGTAACTGAAAGTTGAGTGTGGCCCAGTGGTGGGGCACATCCTAGTAACTGGAAGTAGAGTGTGACCCAGTGTCACATCCCAGTAACTGAAAGTTGAGTGTGACCCAGTGGTGGGTCACATCCCAGTAACTGGAAGTAGAGTGTGACCCAGTGGTGGGTCACATCGCAGTAACAGGAAGTTGAGTGTGACCCAGTGGTGGGTCACATCACAGTAACTGGAAGTTGAGTGTGACCCAGTGGTGGGTCACATCCCAGTAACTGGAAGTTGAGTGTGACCCAGTGGTGGGTCACATCCCAGTAACTGGAAGTTGAGTGTGACCTAGTGGTGGGTCACATCACAGTAACTGGAAGTTGAGTGTGACCCAGTGGTGGGTCACATCCCAGTTACTGGAAGTAGAGTGTGACTCAGTGGTGGGTCACATCGCAGGAAACTATTAGAAATTATATTGTACATATCAATGTTGAATTATTAAATCTTTATGTAACTATCATTGTAATTATAAAAAAAATTATAAATATAACGGTAAAATGTAAAAAATATAAACTACTATAATGCTATTCATTATTTAATGTATCAAAAGGTGTTTTTGTTCTTCATTGTTTGATATTTGTGAATTTAAAACGGTCGGAGCTATATTGCTCTTCTAATTATTCTATTTTTGTATTGAATGGTTGCATACCTAATTGTTGATTGATTATCACGTCGACTACTTATTGGTACACATTTGTACCACTTTGTATATTACTGATGGTGACCGGACGTTTCGTTACTGGACGTTTCGTACCCGGACGTTTCGTTACTGGACGTTTCGTACCCGAACGTTTCGTTAAAATAAAAATGGTAATTATTGTCCAAATATTAAAGCTGTCACGGAAAATGGTCATAGACTATAACAGGTTAAACGAATAAAATTAGTACGACAACTTCGAGTTGTTACTAAGAGCTGCATCCACAAATTCTTTAGGTAATTTTAATTTTGTTCTTTAAATTGATATCCGAATAATCCTTCCTACATACTAATTAGTTATTACATTTTTGAATAAATATATAAACTATACCTTCCTAATTTCAGAAAACCTAGGTAGTCATAATTTAACAAAGGTTAAGTTTCGACTTCTTAAAGGGGCAGTAATGGTTATTGTACTGAATTTCTTTAAAAAAATTGACATCATTCTACAGGTTATTAAATTCTAAATAATTTTATGTGGTATCACGGACGAGTTTAATCTACCATTTAAGAGATATTCAAGAAGAAAGACAGAAATTGTTCTTTTCTCACACTAATCGGCGGAGTGCACAGCTATTGGTTTTTTGTCTATTTTTCAGCGGAAAAAACAATTATGTTTTTTTTGTATCGTATGATAGATTAATTTATCTAAAAGAATTCTGAGTACAAAACTACTGTTCAAATAAGTATGGTTTTAGAGAAAAACGCATTTTTCTTGCTGTTTCACAACTATTCTTCAAAAAATCGTACTTCTGGCAATTATTTCTCTATTCGATGAACCTGTTATAGTCTATGAACCATTGTCACGGCATCATTATCATTAGAGAAAATTTGCCTATTAAGTACCATGTTATACACATGATGGTTTCACCAAGGTTCATAGACTATAACAGGTTAAACGAATGGGGAAAAAATTGCCAGACGTACGATTTCTGAAGAATAGTTGTGAAACTGTGAGACAAATGCGTTATTATTCAAAACTATATATATTTGAATGATAGTTTCGTACTCAGAATTCTTTCAAATTAACTAATCTATTATACAATATAAAAAATATTTTAATATAATCGTTTTTCCGCTGTAAAATAAACAAAAAACCAAGAGCTGTGCACTCCGCCAATTAGTGTGAGGAAATAACAATTTCTGTTTTTCTTCTTGAATATCTCTTAAACGGTTGGTTAAACTCACCCGTGATACACCTAAAATTCTTTAGAATTTAATAATCTGTAGAATGATGTAATTTAAAAAAAAACGTATTTCCGCTGCAAAAAATAACTGCTATTCACTACAAAAATTAGAAACGGACGGAACAATTACTGTCTTTCTTCTTGAATATCTCTTAAACAGTAGAGTAAGCTTGCACGTGAGGCAACCTAGAATTTTTCAAAATTTAATAATCTATCGAATGGTTAAATATAATTCAATGAAATGTTTTTTCCGCTGCAAAAGGAACAAAAATCTAACTGCTATTCACTCCGTTGTCCTATGATTAGGGGCACTGGTTAACATTTCATCTGCTTTAATTACTGTTCCTAAAATAAGAACAAACATGATATTGCAATAATAAAATAAAAAATAAAAAATGTCAATTATTTGTACTATAGGTTTCATAAGTTTTAATCTAATGAATAAGTTTTCATCTAAAGAACAGGTTTTCATCTAAAGAATTTGTAGACGCAGCTCTTAAGGCCCTGTTACACGGTGCGAGTAAACGTGCAAGTTGGCCTAGCGAAATACTGTTGTGCAGTTACTCGCACAGTGTGACCGCATCAGTCGAGTAACTGTCATGGGCAGTAGGTTAGTAACTCGCATGCGAGTTACTACAAAAAAAAATTGTTTTTATTCGCCACTCATGGGCGAGTTGGCCACTCACATTCGAAACTCGGATTGTCAACTTGCATGGTATTGCAACATAACAGTAACTGGTATGTCATGCAGATAAAGGTTTTTCAATTCCAAACCTGAATAATTTTGTATTTAATTAGGTAGCCGATTTGTCATATTTTCGTTTGAATCGCTTCATATTGTTTGGTTTTTATTTTATGGTTAATAAAGCACGTAAATCTTATATAATTTTTAAATTATATTAAAGGTTAATTAAAATCTGCGTTGAATTTTTTTCAGATATCAAGCTCTCGAATAGAAAAATTTCTATTCATCATCAGGAGAAGGGTGTAAAACCTCGACCTGACAATGAATTTTATGACCAATGGTTGTATGTTGGATACCATCTTTCTATTTAAGCTATATATCCTAAAGTTTATCAATATTAATTAACAATCTATTTAATATTGAAATATGAGACAAAGAATTAGAAAATTTGTTACTACCTTAGCAATTGCTAACTACATTAATTATCCCAGTAACTGGAAGTTGAGTGTGACCCAGTGGTGGGTCACATCGCAGTAACTGGAAATTGAGTGTGACTCAGTGGTGGGTCACATCCCAGTAACTGAAGTTGAGTGTGACCCAGTGGTGGGTCACATCCCAGTAACTGAAGTTGAGTGTGACCCAGTGGTGGGTCACAATCCAGTAACTGGAGGTAGAGTGTGACTCAGTGGTGGGTCACATCCCAGTAACTGAAGTTGAGTGTGCCCCAGTGGTATGTCACATCGCAGTAACTGGAAGTTGAATGTGACCCAGTGGTGGTTCACATCCCAGTAACTGAAGTTGAGAGTGACCCAGTGGTGGGTCACATCGCAGTAACTGGAAGTTGAGTGTGACCCAGTGGTGGGTCACATCGCAGTAACTGTAAGTTGAGTGTGACCCAGTGGTGGGTCACATTGCAACAACTGGAAGTTGAGTGTGACCCAGTGGTGGGTCACATCCCAGTAACTGAAGTTGAGTGTGACCCAGTGGTGGGTCACATCGCAGTAACTGGAAGTTGAGTGTGACCCAGTGGTGGTTCACATCCCAGTAACCGAAGTTGAGTGTGACCCAGTGGTGGGTCACATCCCAGTAACTGAAGTTGAGTGTGACCCAGTGGTGGGTCACATCGCAGTAACTGGAAGTTGAGTGTGACCCAGTGGTGGGTCACATCGCAGTAACTGGAAGTAGAGTGTGACCCAGTGGTGGGTCACATCGCAGGAACCTATTAGAAATTGAACTGTACATATTAATGTTGAATTATTAAATCTCAATGTAATTATTATTATAATTATAAAATAAAAAAAATATTATAACTGTAAAATGTAAATAATATAAACTAGTATAATGCTTTTCATATATTTAATGTAGGAAAAGGTGTTTTGTTCTTCATTGTTTGATTTTTGTGAATTTAAAACGGTCGGAGCTTTATTGCTCTTTTAATTATTCTATTTTTGTATTGAATGGTTGCATACTTAATTGTTGATTGATTATCACGTCGACTACTTATTGGTACACATTTGCACCACTTTGTATATTACTGATAGACCTAGTGGTACAAATATATACCACTTGCAGTATTTCAAACCTGAATTAAATTGTGACAAAGTGTATCACATCTATTGTTTATTGAGAAACTGTTACATACATATACATAGTTAAAAATCTTTTATATAAAAAAAACCTTTTGAGACATTAAAAATAATTGTAAATAATATGTATATACAGTTGATTCTAAAAAAGTCTTAAAGCTTATAGAATCTATAAATTAAAAAATAGTATACAAGAAATATTAAAAACCTACCTAAGTTACCGGTATTAAAATTTCTCTATATTGGTTAAAACAGTAATCTTTCTATTTCTTTTTAAAAACATAGTTTGACATTTGTTGTCTTAAAAATTCTGGAAGTTTATTAAAAGCTTCTATAGCAGCGTGTTTATCACACAGACAATATCAATAGGTACACACAGAGATACTCAGCTCCTCTCGCTTTCATGGCACATGTCATACAGAAGCAATAACAAAAATATTAATTTTGGAAAAGTCAGTTAGGCTAGGCTGCGTTTTGAGCATATGTAGTCAAGGTGTTTAATTATTCAGAATTACCGGTACATGGTGTACTTCTTGAAAATAATACTACAGTGCATAACACAAAATTTTGAAGGTGGTATACGGTTTGTGATGCCATATCTAGAATATCTTTTTAGTGTATGCGGACTCTCTTAACTGAATTCTATTTATATCTTTTGAAGAATCCAAAAAATTTCTCATTGCTGTCTTTCTGCCGTAATATGGGGTCTTTACTCTAACTCTCGTGTCTTAGCTCTGCTGAATGTATGTAGAGTGTGTAAAATTTCTCATTGCTGTCTTTCTGCCGTAATATGAGGTCTTTACCCTAACTCTTGTGTCTTTGCTCTGCTGAATGTATGTAGAGTGTGTAAAATTTCTCATTGCTGTCTTTCTGCCGTAATATGAGGTCTTTACCCTAACTCTTGTGTCTTAGCTCTGCTGAATGTATGTAGAGTGTGTAAAATTTAGTATTGCTGAAAGTTCCTTGAGTATAAGCTTTGAATATCTACCAATATCTGAGCCTCCGCCATGTTATTGATTTGTAACCTTTCCAATAAAGGTCTACTTCCAATAGAGAGCTGCTAAAAAAACTTACAAAGCGTGTTTTAACACATTATCTTACCTGCCCTCCGTTTTTATTATAATTATGCGTCACCATAAATCTACGGAAATATTGAAGAGCATTTGACTTACTTTTATATGTGTTTCGTATCTATACTACCAGCTGCTTTGAAATTACTGACTGTTAATGTGACGGACAGACAGATTATAGTTATACGTATAGGCTAATAAAAGCCTGTATATTTTCAAGTAAATGGTCTATATTTGCAATCTAATATTTATAAATTTTATTGTTTTTTATCTATTATTTACATTCGTTTCATTATTTAATGAAAGTCAAACAGTTCGTTAAAGTTTATAATTAGAATAATAATTATTACAAGAAAGCTGTTCATTCCAAAGAGAATTTCCTCAACAACCTCTACACAGATGACGAGCCGACAGTTCCGATTTCCCGTAGAATTGGAGATCCTGCGTTTCTTGATCGGTAGCTCTTCGTAGCGGAAGATCTGGAGCTTAATTACTTGTTCCTTGTCTCCTTTATTCTTTAGCGACTTCTTCTCAAATTATCAGGTGCCCTTATTCCCAGTGTTTAACTACCATGTTCGTAACGAATGGGAATGATGTCTCTCCTTCTTTATCTCCTGCCCGACTCCAGCGCTCTGATACGCAGCGATTGTTCATCCATTCTTCTTCGTTACTCTCTTCTTCCATAAGAAGATCTTCTTGATGAAGATTTGGAGTTTGAGGACATCACAGGTGTCCCGGATGTTCTCCTGCAATTAATTGGATATCTTCTTTTCATCTCGTATTCTTCATAATCTTAAGAATGGTCTCTTGTCCCCACGGGTAATCCGCAGCAAAACATCCTAGCCAAGAAATTGCCAAGTCGTGCACCGAATCCCATTTTGTTGAAAAATTGAGCGTAGGTCTCTTACAAGTCAGTGTCTTACTAAAAATTATAATGCATTTTTAACATTTATATTCCTGCTTCACATAGCTATGATACGCAGAGAACTTTTATATATTCTATATATTAAATTCGCATTGCCAAGGTAATTGCAAGGTTCATAGACTATAACAGGTTAAACGAATAGAAATAGTACGAAATGTTACTATAAGAGCTGAGTCTACAAATTCTTTATATGAAAACCTATTCTTTAGATTGAAACCTATGAAACCTATGTTACGAATAATTGACATTTTACATTGTTTATTTCTTATTTTATTATTTCAATAATTGGTTTGTTCTTATTTTAGGCTTTTAGCTATAGTAATCAAAGCGGATGAAAATGTAGACCAGTGCCCCTAATCAACGGACAACGTCGTGAATAGTAGTTAGCTTTTTGTTCTTTTAACAGTGGTAATAACCATTTCTCTGAAATATTTTTTATACCATTCGATAGATTATTAAATTCTAAAGAATTCTATTTTGTTTCACTTCCGAGTTTAATCTATCGTTTAAGAGATATTCAAGAAGAAAGACAAAAATTGTTCCTTCCATTGCTAATTGTCGTAGTGAATAGCAGTTAGTTTTTGTTGGTTTTGCAGTGATAATAACCATTTCATTGAAATATTTTTTATACTATTCGATAGATTATTAAATTCTAAAGAATTCTATTCTGACTCACGCGCAAGTTTAATCTACCGTTTAAGAGATATTCAAGGAGGAAGACAGAAAATGTTGTTTTCTCAATGTCAATTTTTTCCCCATTCGTTTAACCTGTTATAGTCTATGAACCTTGGGTAAATGATATAAGAGATGATAAAAAGATAATAATTACATAGAAAAGCGTAAAACCATCATAATGTATAACATGGTACTTACTAGGCACAGTTTTCTCTAATGATAATGATGCCGTGACAAAGGTTCATAGACTATAACATGTTTAACGAATAGGGAAAATATGCCAGATGTACGATTTCTCAATGGATTGCTGTGAAACAGTTAGAAAAATACGTTTTTCTCTAAAACTATAGGTACATATTTGAATGGTAGATCCGCACTCAAAATTCTTTTAAATTAATTTATCTGTCCTACGATACAAAAATATTCTAATATATTTGTTTTTCCGCTGAAAAATAGACAAAAACCAAAAGCTGTACACTCCGCCGATTAGTGTGAGAAAAGAACAATTTATGTCTTTCTTCTTGAATATCTCTTAAACAGTAGATTAACATGTTGCGTGCAGTGTGACCCACCACCGGTGGGTCACTGCCGCTTCTAGTACAGTGCAGGTGACCCACCGGTGGGTCACTAACGCTTCTAGTACCGTGCGGGTGACCCACCGGTGGGTCATTAAAAAAAATTGATTATCGTCAAAAAAAATTGATAAACGGGAAAATTTTGTATTTTTTTACTTTTATTCTTTAAATAAAACCAGTGAATGAATGTACACTACCAGCCAAAAATCTTGGACAGTTCAGTATTTTTTAAATTTCTCCAGAATTGTCAGCAGGATTCAGACCAAACTTACACATATTGTAACTACCTCTTTTATTGATATTATGTATTATTTACAGTTCATTCTAAATGATAGAAAAAAGTGATGAGCATTTCAATTTTTATTTTGGAATTATAGTGGCCAAAACCGTGGGACAAAATAAAGAAAATTTGATATAACAGCATTAAATCAAAAGAATGCAAAACTTTGATGATACTCAATCAATATCTGGTAAACAATCCTTCATTTTCTATCACTGTAGCACACCTACTGCAAGTTTGAATGAGATCACGACATTCATCACGTAAAACTTTTGCCCATTCTTCTTGATGTTTCAGCCAAAAAATCATTAGTATTGACAGGGTTTCTGACCGTCACACGAATCCACAAAGTGGACCATAGGTTCTCAATAGGGTATAGGTCCAGAATTTGAGGAGGCTGTTCCAAAACATCCACATTTTGCTCTTTCAAAAATTCCATTACATGCTTAGCCTTGTGTCATGGTGCGTTATTCTGTATGGAAATAGGGCTTTCACACTCAGAATTTCGAAGTGTTAGGATGAAATGATCTCTCAACGGGTTCCTATATATTGTTCCATTAACTCTGGTGGTTAGCCGGAACAGATCAGTCGTTCCATCCCGGAAAATCATTCCGAACGCCATTACGCTACCCCAACGAACCTCTCTGTTTTCTTCGTACATTTTTTATTTAACCTATCGCCAACAAACTTTCTTAGAAATTTATTTCCGTCAGATCCAAACACATTAAACTTACTTTCATCAGAGAAGAAACATTTTGCCACTGATCATCTGTCCACAAAACATGATTTTGAGTAATTCTGGCAACTGTTTGAAACCTATCGTTCAGTGCCATCCTCTTAATCACTCTATCTTGTCTAGGAGAAGTTATTCGAGGTCGGCTATTTGTCTTAGGAGCTAAAATTTTCCCAGTATCCTTGAAACCCTTTAAAATTCTCCTGACGGTAGTTTTCGACAGCTTCAAGTCATCAGCTATCTTCCGTATCGAATTATTCTTTCCATGAAGTTTGATAATTGATTTTACGACAGAAGAATCAACTTTAGGTGTCATATCGATGGTGAAACCGGTTGCAATAACTATACAGTAATGTAATCAACTCATTCTTAATTGTTGTACTTAGAAAAGTTGAAAAAACTCACTACACAGTCCAGAATAAATTATATTCATTGTTCTGTCCCACAGTTTTGGCCACTTTGATTTCAAAATAAAAATTGAAATTCTCATAACTTTTTTTCTGTCATTTACATTGAACTGTAATTAACACAGAGGATCAACATAAAAAGTAATTACAATATGTGTAAGTTTGGTCTGAATCTCGTTGACAGTCTTGGAGAAATTTAGAAAATACTGAACTGTCCCAGATTTTTGGCCGGTAGTGTAATCATGATCATTAATCAGTAAATTTGGCAACTCAATAAATATGGCACTACCTATAATAATTTGCATGAAAATTGAGAAAATTAAAATAATTTTTTGAAATAAAACAATAAACTATACTTCTAATTACTTTATTATAAGACATCAATAATATCAAAGCAACTGATCATATTTTAAACATTTAAATAATAGACCATATAAAGCGAAAAATATGAGAAATATAATTTCATGTCTGTGAAACCTTTCATTTATATATGCAGCTACCAGATATAAATCAAACGAATTCTTTCAACGAATAACTTTCGTACAATAGTCAGAATTTTGAATTAATTGATTAATAATATATGCTCCAAATTGAAATACGGCATATAATAGTGACTCTAAGACAACTGGTACCCGGACAACTCGTACCCTGACAAATCGTACCTAGACAACTGGTATACAGGACAACTGGTATACAGGACAACTCGTACCCGGACAACTGGTACCCGATTTTCATAATTTCGTGTTAAATGCACCTAATTATGATAACTGAATAAAATAAATACAAGACCGATTTTCAAAATTTAGTTAAATGTACATAATTATAATAAAAATTGAAGGCATAATAAAATAACCAATTTTTTTTATTGCAATGAAACATACATAAACTGACAATTCAAATGAGGATAAAATAGGAACTTTTATAGAGACTACAATATAGACTACATTACAAAATTCGTATGATATCACTTCAAGAGTCTTCCATTTCATGAAATATATTTTCAAACATAACAAGCGAAAAATATATTAGAACCAACAGTGATAATTTAATTAAATTAACCTCTTTTAATATACTTAAGTTAGCAAAATTAAATATTAAGTAACCTAGCACAGCTAAAGATGAAATTAAATCTTTTATAGAGACTAAAATACAGACTACCTTACAAAATTCGTATGATCTCACTTCAAGAGTCTTCTATTTCATGACATATATTGAAACATAATACATGAAAACTTGTAATTTATTCAGTTATCATAATTAGGTAAATTTAAAACGAAATTATGGAAATCGGGTACCAGTTGTCCGGGTACGAGTTGTCCTGTATACCAGATGTCTGGGTACGAGTTGTCCGGGTACGAGTTGTCCAGGTACGAGTTGTCCGTGCACCATTATAGTATGGGTGCCCCACTGCCCATGCCAGGCAGGTCATAGCTTTCTGATCAGAGTTTGCAACTTTTTGGCTCACTCATTTTGTGAATCCATCTAACATATTTCGCGACACTTTTATAAATGCATTATTCTTAACTATTGTCATTCAGAACATCACATGAAAATGAAAATTCATTAGGATTATCAAAATTTCTTTATGAACCATAAAAAAATGAAATGGTAAGTAAGAATATAATAAATAATTTAGCTGCGAGCAATAGATCATAAAATTTAACAACCAACATATATTAGTATTGTTTTGATTATATTTTCATTTTTATCACCGAGAAACAATCTTGAATTATTGAAAAAAAGTCTAAAACGTGCCGTTTTTTGATGTCAAGCAGTGACCACTGGTGGGCACTCCGCAGTGCAGTAGAGCAAGGAGCTTTACATTGCGAATTGACCACCGGTGGGCACACTATTTTGTTTCTGTAATTGGTAGTACTAACCATGAATTTGAACCACACAAAATGTCAGCTCAATTGCGTTACTAGTGCAGATATGGTGGAACTTTTAAACCTCCACAATGTAGTGGAAACCTAGTTTTTGACTCCTGCACGCAACGCGTTAAACTCGTCCGTTATACACCTAAAACTCTTTAGAATTTACTAATCTGTAGAATGATGTCAATTAAAAAAAATAACAGTTTTCTTGCTGCAATATAGACAAAAAACTAACTGCTATTCACTACGAAAATTAGCAATGGAAGGAACAATTTCTGTCTTTATTCTTGAATATCTCTTAAACGCAAAATGACATACGTGCGTTATACCACCCAGAATTCTTCAGAATTTAATAATCTATCGAATAATATAAAAATATTTGAATAAATGGTCTTTCTGCTGCAAAATAGCCAAAAAACTAACTGCTATTCACTCCGTTGTCCGTTGATTAATGGAGCACTGGTTAACATTTTCGTCCGCTTTGATTACTTTACTGTGGCTAAAATTAGAACAAACATAATATTGCAATAATAAAATAAGAAATAAATAATATAATTTTAGTAGGGGTTTAACGTCTGCTTCGGAACCAAAGGCCATATCGCTGACGTCAAAAGGAAATAATAAATAATATAGAATGCCAATTATTTGTAACATTGGCTTCATGACACTGCAATGCTATATCAATATTTTTGTAGGTTGCCAATATTAGTAATTTATGTATATAGTCTAGGTACCTACCTACCAACGGTGCACTGACAATTGGGCCCGCCGACAATTGGGCCCATGATAATTAAGCTCAGAATAAAATTGGATAGAATACACAATATAGAAGTGTTACATTGTTAACTTATTACTAGGGAAGTGACAATATTATCATTGAAATATGCTTTATATTCTCTAAAAATATGTTAATATTTTTTAAATTCGATTTATATACTTGATAAAGTATATATTAGCAAGCCCATTAAATCACATTTGGATGCTAATCTCATATTTCAATGTAATGAAAATCATTGAAGTATTTGAATAAATCTTATTATTGTGAATTACATCATATGGATCCAATGTGTAATGTACATCGTCTGACAAAGACAAATATTTGGTTAAAAAAAGAAATGGTTAAATTTTAAAAGTTATATGTTACATTAAACAGTTGTTGGGATTAAATGAGATTATGAGAATAATTTTGTAATAATAATTCATAAACCTCTTAAAAATTGACACTGAACAGGCTTCAAAATATTCACATCAAATATAATTCAATATGTATGTTCCAATATTTTCGGCATGTTTAAAATACCTTAATACTTATTTTCTATTGGCCACATCCTAACTCATTCACTTCATAGGAGCTCACTGTATATAGTATACTGTAACTAGGAAATTTGTTGCTTTCATGACCTATAGTAGAGAGGCAGATTTCAGAAAGTGGCCTGGTTAAGATTTAAAAATCGTACTTTGAGTAGAAAAGCACATCCACCCTAGTTTGATCAGTTATAGGCTCCCACACATCACCAGGGTGGATGTACCACGAAAAAATCCCTTTTGGTCATTTTGGGCCATTTTGTTAAAAAGGTAAAAAGCTGAAATTTGTAAATATTTCGGAGTGAGAGAAACTAAAATTGATCTAAAAAGATAAGTTCTTAACACAAAAAGATGTATAAACACTCAAAAGAAAGCATTTGATAGTATTTACAAGACTCATGGCTTACTTAGTTATACGGCCTGATTTCCTGCCTTTTCGTCAAAAAAATAGAAGGTCAATATTTTCACTTGTAATAAAATTTACTTTTGCTACCAAATAATGTTTTTTTTATTGATTCAACTAATATATAGTTTCCTGATAGATTAAAAATAATTTGAAATATGCTTATTTTGTATTTATATATATATATTAATACTTTAATATGAAGCACATTATGAAAGCACATTATACTTTCCTGAGGGTGTAATATGCTTATTTTATATTTATATATCATATTATTATTCTGCTTGTTAGTTCGCACATGTGTTACGCTTAGATAATCGATATTATAATAACCCAAATTTTTTTGACACATTTTTTTTCTATTCATATTTTCTATTTTGAAGGATTAGCTGAATAACGTTATCATATTTACGCAGAAACGACACATAAAGGTAGAAGATTTTAATGTTTTTAGCCGCATTTTCTCAGTTAGAACTCATATCAAATGAATTTTTCTAAATCATGGATCGACAAGCAAGATTAGCTTCTGCCCGAATGAGAATGAGAAGGTACAGAGAAAGAATCAGAGAAAAGAAACGATTCGAAATTGTCTAAAAACATCGATTACAAGAACAAATTAGAAGAACAACAATCAACGCAGAACGCCGTATAGCACATTTACAAGAGGAGAGAATGCGGCATCAAAATAGAAGACAAGAAATGCTAGGTGAGCAACGCGAGGAGTATTTGTTACATCAAAGAAATGCTTCGCAGCAAAGAAGGAATAATATGGATGATGAGCAGCGTGCTTAGTATTTAAATCAACGGAGAAATATTGTTCAACATAGAAGGAACAATATAGATTTGAAACAACGCGACCAATATTTGGAGGAACAAAGAAACAATGTACAAGAAAGAAGACAAAATATGATTGAACAAAATCTAGCAAATGAAAGATATCAATAAATGATAAGGCAACAACAACGAACAAATGGTCCACCAATAAATATGAACTTTGAAGCACCAGTACAACGTTTTCATATTGGTGACATAAATATTTCCTGCAATTATTGTGGGGCACTACGGTTTGTGAATGAAAATTTGATATGCTGTCACAATGGAAAAGTGCAACTGCCTCCATTACAACCGTACCCTCAAGAACTAAGAAACCTGTTTGAAGGTCACGACCAAGAATCTATTTCATTTTTCAAGAACATAAGAAACTATAATTGCGCATTTTCCTTCGTATCTTTCCAAATGGAGAATTTGGGTGGCACACCGGCCTGCATCATGCCGAAGAACGCAGAACTCGCGTTCGAAATAAATTGACGATGCAACAATACTACAGCTTCCGTCTTACTGTCAGAAGTGGCTTCAGCATCATTCACAGAGCTGGAAAACTATTTCAACAGTATTTAGTAGATGCTTTGTCAAGGTTGAAGGATACCGTTTGCAGCTCCTAAGAAATAATCAATCCCAGTTGCGCGTTGATCAATACAATGGATTAATGGATTATTTAAATAGAGGAGACAATGGGAACGTTGAACACGGATTTCCAGTTATACTTCCTTCAACTTTCACCGAAATGTCCTAGAAACATGCATCAATACTTTCAAGATGCGATGTCCATAGTTTCAAAATATGGTAAGCCAGATTTATTCATAACCTATTCCTGTAATCCATAATGCCCTGAGATACTTAACAACCTCCAACAAAATGAAACAGTTGAAAACAGACCCGATTTAGTCGCAAGAGTTTACAAAGCTCATCTCACCGAACTTATTAACTGAACCATTTGATCGTTTGTCATTATATACAAATTTATGGAGATTACAATTTAAGTTAAAAAATATACATACTACACACGTGACCAATCTATGTAAAAAAAACCGTGGATTATCCACGGGTACCGCTAGTATATATTAATACTTTAAAATGAAGTACATTATGAAACAAATATCAAAATAGCTGTATAGAGTATTTTAATATAATATATAGAGTCCTGTGTACCGCAATTTTCTCAAAACTCTAACTATAGTTTTGAGAACAGTCATCAATTGAAGCTTTCATCATGTATACCAACTATTTATTCTGGTTGCTGTTGGTTTCAGTTCACAGCAGCGTACTGCAATTTTTTTTTAGAGCAAGAGGCATCACCTCCCAGAATATATCTTCAGATGTCGGGTGTGCTGTGGATATGGGAGGTGATTCACCGAGTGACGTGAGCCCGGCCGTGGGAAGCATATGTGTGGTGAGCCCCAAAGGTGATATGCCGTGAATGTGCAGAGGAAGCCTTTAGAATGTGTAACGGACTAAGAAGACGACGACGGAGCACGATGCCTCAGACCCGATGCCAAACCAGACCTCAAGTAGGAAAAGAGTTGGAGGAGGAACATCTAAGATGAAAGAACTAATCATACTGCAATGGAAATTCGACTTCTTAGCCCAAAAGACAGATAATCTGAGGCAACTGGTTGAGAGAGAAAATATTGATGTAGTCCTAGTTGAAGAGTTTAAACTGGGACAGAAGGATAGGGCACCAGAAATTCTTGGAAACTACTCCATCAGGAAAAACCCGAAAGGCAGTGGCGCAGTACTGCACAGGGGAAAGTGCCTCGTGACCTACGTCAGGATTAGTGTAAGATGGAAAGATAGAGTATATGAACTGCTAAGATATGAAAGCCCAGAAGGTTGATCTTAGATGATATTCTGGGACAGTTTGAAGAGCAGACGCTCGTGAGTGCTTTTGTTGATGATCTGGCCCTGGTGTGCTCTGATAGTAACAAAGCAGTAGCATCAAACACTATGCAGGCCGAGATACTGCAGACTCCGATGACTCAAAATATACCCCGCATCTGTCAGTCCTGAGAAAACTGCTGCCAGCCATCAAATCACCTACTTTCCTGAGGGTGTAATATGACCCATGGCTTACATTCACGGTCCATGTGGAGTATGTGGCTTCCAAGATGGAGGAGAGGAGATGAATCCTCTCTCTCAAACAAAGAGCACAACGGTGGAGGCCACTGAGATGTAGGTGTTGCTGGAACAATTGAAGCCCGCTTTAAGAAAGATGCTCTAATGAAGTATGACAGATGAATGACAGCAAATGCGGGGAGGTGGCAGAAGATGTTGGTTTAAAGCTAGACAGCACTGTCCAGGTTGTGCGGAGCGGAGGAAAAATCCGCAAGACATATACGGGTGCATTGCTCTGAGTTGGAGAACCTGAGGAGGAGACACTGCCTAGCCGAAGATATGGTGGAACTTATAAAAAACCCGGTCCTGATGGAAGCGATTCTCAGCAGTTTGGGGTGGCGTTTCTCAGCAGTATGCGAAGTCGTTTCTCAGCAGTATGCGGTGGCGTTTCTCAGCAGCATGCGGTGGCATTTCTCAGCAGCATGTGGTGGCGTTTCTCAGCAGTATGCAGTGGCGTTTCTCAGCAGTATGCAGTGTCGTCTCTCAGTAGTATGGAGGCGTTTCTCAGCAGTATGCGGTGGCGTTTCTCAGCAGTAAGCAGAGTCGTTTCTCAGTCGTTTGCGGTGGCTTTTCTCAGCAGTATGCAGTAGCGTTTCTCAGCAGTATGCGGTGGCGTTTCTCAGCAGTATGCAGTGGCGTTTCTCAGCAGTTTACTGTGGCGTTTCTCAGTAGTATGGATGCGTTTCTCAGCAGTATGCGGTTGCGTTTCTCAGCAGCATGCGATGGTGTTTCTCAGCAGCATGCGATGGCGTTTCTCAGCAATATGCAGTGGCGTTTCTCAGCAGTTTACGGTGGCGTTTCTCAGTAGTATGGATGCGTTTCTCAGCAGTATGCGGTTGCGTTTCTCAGCAGCATGCGATGGTGTTTCTCAGCAGCATGCGATGGCGTTTCTCAGCAGCATGCGGTGGCATTTCTCAGCAGCATGCAGTGGCGTTTCTCAGCAATATGCAGTGGCGTTTCTCAGCAGTATACAGTGGCGTTTCTCAGTAGTATGGAGGCGTTTCTCAGCAGTATGCAGTGGCGTTTCTCAGTAGTATGGAGGCGTTTCTCAGTAGTATGGAGTGGCGTTTCTCAGCAGTATGCAGTGGCGTTTCTCAGCAATATGCAGTGGCGTTTCTCAGTAGTATGGAGGCGTTTCTCAGCAGTATGCAGTGGCGTTTCTCAGCAATAGGCAGTGGCGTTTCTCAGCAGTATGCAGTGGCGTTTCTCAGTAGTATGGAGGCTTTTCTCAGCAGTATGGAGGCGTTTCTCAGCAGTATGCAGTGGCGTTTCTCAGTAGTATGGAGGCGTTTCTCAGCAGTATGCGGTTGCGTTTCTCAGTAGTATGGAGGCGTTTCTCAGCAGTATGCGGTGGCGTTTCTCAGCAGTATTTCATCAAGTAATTATTTCTAAATCTTTTCGATTTAAAATTTGACCTATATTGCATTCTTGAATGGTCTTCCTTTGGTAATTGAAAAACTGCTCCTGTACTCTTCCCACAATGATTAGAACAATCGATTTCTGAACACTTGTTAACCAATTTCCAATGTAGAATATTCCAAAATGCAGCATAAACAGAGAAAATAAATTGAAAGAAATTTCCGAATTCAATCTATTAAGTATGTTCTAGCAGTATCCTGACTACCAATTATTCATATATGCATGAAAATTATCTTGGTTTTCTAGAATTTAAATTATCAAATGTGTTGAATCAAATTGTAAATTATTACAGAAATCAGTTGCAACGATGGAGAAAAATATTGACCTTCTATTTTTTTGACGAAAAGGCAGAAAATCAGGCCGCATCATTAAGTAAGCCATGCAAGACTGTATAAAAGTCATTGTGATTGGTCCACTTTCGCGGCAAGAGAGGTCAAATAATAACGTCATAAGGGTCATGCTTAAAATGCGTGACCATTAAAATGGAAAATCTTCTGCCAAACTCGTATATGATGGTAGAAGTTTTATTTGGACTAGTAGTGGGCAGTTTTTAAAACAAACAGATTCAAAAAATCTTTTATATTACCCCTTGGGGAGCTGTTTGAAAATTTAAGGTTTTTCTCAAAATAGCAAAATTTTCAGTTTCATACTAATATTCTCAATTAATTTGTAAAATGAAAAATATGAACATAATTCATTTAAGGCACAATGTGAATACTTGAAATCCACAAAAACAGGTTTTTCTACCAGTGTAACAAAACAAAATCCCTTTAATATTGAATATCAAGTATAAATAATATCATTCATCTGAACTATTGGTTCCCAAACTTTTTGACCTTCTCACCCACTACCCTTCTTCAAACATCCCGAATTCCTCCTTCAAGTGTATGTAGATAGAGCAGTTACAATTACTGTACAAATATAACCATAATTTTTTCGTTTCAGAGTAAATTGGATAGAGAGCATTTAGTAAAAAGTAAGCAGAACCATAGAAAAAATCCATCTGAGATTTTTAAGTTAGTAGGTTTGCCCCAATTATCTCCCCCGAGGCAGCTGCAAATATCCCCAGTTTGTGTTGGACCAATTGTCCATTAACTTCTATCCAACCAGAGATGGTGGGGTATAGAATCTTTTGAGAAGCCACAAGAGACTTCCTCCAGACAAAGTTCTGACAGTGAGCGCAGTCTATATACGTATGTTCGGTGAGGTCATCCTGTGTAGCTGGTAAACCGTTCAGCGATTTCTTTTCTTCACTAATATCTTCAGACGAACTTGGGTACCAGATTCACATTTCTCGTTGGGCTACATATATATTTTTTTATTACTTTCACTTAATTGGTCGCCACTCAATGGAACGCTTTTTTCCCCCAAGATCCTTCAGTAACGAGGCTTTGTCATTCTCATGAATACTTTCAAAGATGTATTTTTGTCTTTTTCAGCAAACTGACATTTGGTGTCGCTCCCAATCAGTTCATGAAAGCATGTGAAGCTGCTTCGTATGAATGGTCCTGATAGTGTAATTTGATGAATAACAAGTTAATGTATTTTCTATCTTTATTTGTCCCCTCATGCATCCACACTTCCTTACACAGAATATCTATGAAATGTAAGGCGATGACTATCACGTAAGTATTCCCGCATGATATAACTGTCTTGCCGTAGCCGGCCTTACATGAATATGTAGCGTGTAATATCAAAGGAGTATCAGAGTATGAGCTCTTCATGATTTCCCAGGAGTTGCTTCACGTCACTATCGGTTTAGGACCACACTCCTAGAAGATCATGAAATTCTTCTGCCAATATGAATTCACAACCAAAAAGCATTTTGTCAGCATTGTCTATCAGTTGTTCCATAAAGAATCTTACCAAATCCGCCTGGTCTTCAGGAGCACTGTATGCCCGAAATGTATGATTCCAGTTCAACGGTAGTTTTACCTTCACATTGTCGATTACTCTTCTGATCGGTTGAAACATACGTCCCATTTCTTCTTTAGTGGGTTTCAAACTTGATTAAGATGTCTTATGTCTGTCAAATAGGACATCGATTCTAGTTCATGACTTGAAATGGCTCATATCATGTTTGACAAAATATCACCAAGTTGACCAAATATAGTGCCATTCTAGAATCTGACAGTGAAAATTGAGTTGGCGACAATTCATACATGTATATTATCGAATTTGACATTACGCCCACTCTCTGCAGCCACAAGCAATCTCTTAAACAAGTCCTTATCTGCCTAGAGCATTTTATGTTTTCCATCATCAGATGTTATCTTCACTTTATATATTGAGGCAAGTGACTTGGTTTTGTTTTGCTTCAATGCCAAGTAGAACTCTGTCGATCATTATCTAATTCCTCTACCAAAACTTCCTTTACTTCAGCAGATAGTAGGTCACTCGCCGTATCTTCAGGAGCTACGTTCTTCATGGTCAAACAAATCAGAGCGTACCCCGATGGGAAAACATACCAAACCCCAGTAACTCCAAAATAATTTTTCCAACGTCTTGCTCATCATGTGGCAACCCAACAGGGCCAATATCCCTATGGTGCTAATCCACATTCTCATCTTCCAAAGTCCGACATGGCAGTGTATCATCTTCCCCTGTCATCTACCCCTCTCTACCACTTTGAACATTACAAATATTGAGACTTCAGCAAACTGAATCTTCCTTGTACACAATGAAAGTGATCGGCTATATAGGCCTACAATATATCTCAACTCTCATTCATGGGTATATGACATCTCATCCACAGTCATTTCGTCCAACGGACATTGCGTCCACGGACATTTCGTGAACGGACATTGCGTCTACGGACAATTCGTGAACGGACATTGCGTCTACGGACAATTCGTCCGCGAATTGCTAAAATTTGTATCTCAAAGTGTTTATGTGATATATTTCATAATATTTTACACTATTACATAATTAGCCGGGTGTAAATATATATTGATACACTAGTGACTTACACCGAAACATTTCATAATAACACATAAATAATGTTTATCTATTGATTGTAGTTATAAAATTAGATATGTCACATGGATTGACTGTTTCTTTAAGTTACTAATTACCTCGTTGAATATTTTGCATTAACTAATGAGTTATGAGTATCTAAAACTGAAATAACTGGATCCTAACAGGAATAAATGTGTGGATACGTAAATAATTAAACGTAACATTAAAAAGTACCAATATCTAGTTAATGATATTGGTTTATGTCACTTATTTAGTAGTCTATTATATACATGTATATCATTATGTATGTAATTTATGTAGTCACTGTTAAATTATTCTGCTATAAAAAACTGATTCCTGAACCAATATTGCATCTAAATACCTAATCTAAATACTACTATAGATGAATAATGTAGTTACCGTGAAATAAACACCACTATATTTTCTATATTTATGTACTGTAAAAACATCAAGACATAACTCGCAATTAATACATATTTTATAAAACTTGGGTGTAATAAAAGCGGGGTTACCTATATTTAATTAAAAAAAGTATGTGCAGCATTATTATTTTACTGATGCCGGCCAACAGGAGAAAAAGATTGCAATGAGAATTTTAACAAAAACCATAAATTTCTAATTACCATCAAAAAAGGATGTTTTCTACTCCTGTGTTGGAGAATATATATGAATATTATAAAATATATACACATTATAAATATAATACAAAATAAAGCAATTCGAGGACAAATTGTCCGTGGAAGAAATGTCCCAGGACGAAATGTCCGTTGGACGCAATGTCCCTTGAACGAAATGTCCATGCACACTCATTCTTAAATGACATTTATTAAACTCAAGTAATGTTTCTATGCAGAGAATAAATTTATTAAACATACTTACTCCAGTTCATTTTCTACTTCAGGTAAAAGAGTGGAGAATTTTTTTTTGTGATATTTTGACCAAAATAATCATTAATTCATGGTGTCTGTTTTGCAGCGGAAAGACAATTTATTGAAATATTTTTGTACTATTCGATAGATTAGTATATTCTAGAAAATTCTGGGTGGTATAACGCACGTATGTCATCTACCGTTTAAGAGATATTCAAGAAGAAAGACAAAAATTGTTCCTTCCATTGCTAATTTTCGTAGTGAATAGCAGTTAGTTTTTTGTCTATTTTGCAGCAAGAAAACTGTTATTTTTTTTTTGATTGACATCATTCTACAGATTATTAAATTCTAAAGAATTTTAGGTGTATCACGGACGAGTTTAATCTACTGTTTAAGAGATATTCAAGAAGAAAGACATAAATTGTTCTTTTCTCACACTAATCGACGGATTGCACAGCTCTTGGTTTCTGTCTATTTTTCAGCGGAAAAACAAATACATTAGAATGTTTTTGTATCGTATGTTAGATAAATTAATTTAAAAGAATTTTGAGTGCAGAACTACGATTCAAATATGTACCTATAGTTTTAGAGAAAAACGTATTTTTCTTACTGTTTCACAACTATCCATCAAAAATCGTACATCTGGCATATTTTCCCTATTCGTTAAACATGTTATAGTCTATGAACCTTTGTCACGGCATCATTATCATTAGAGAAAACTGTGCCTAGTAAGTACCATGTTATACATTATGATGGTTTTACAATTTTCTATGTTATTATTATCTTTTTATCATCTCTTATATCAATTAACTAGACAATGCGAATTTAATATATAGAATATATAAAAATTCTCTCCGTATCATAGCTATGTGAAGCAAGAATATAAATGTTAAAAATGCATTATAATTTTTAGTAAGACACTGACTTGGTAAAGCCCCGTCCAGACGCTCCGACAAATGCCCTGAGTTTGGAAATACTTTTGCTCGGGCGAACACGGGCTATCTCATTTCTGCCTGTGTTCGCGTCCAGACGAGAGCAATATGATCAGGAAACTGAAATGTCCGTTTTCGCGATTCTGCATAATAAATTCATTGGAAAAATATCGTATGTTGTTGTTGATAGTTAATACCTAACAATTTAGCGATTTTAGAAACAAGCATGGATTTAAAAAAATAATTACCTAGGTACCTATCGGATGTAAAATATAAATTCTTAACGAGGTACTAGGTACCTACCTAGCTGATTATATAATATAAATGCGTAATTAGATAACTAGACGATATATAATATAAATATATATCTAGGTATTTTATCTAGCCGTTTATGTACTTAAAATAAATATCTACCTAGATATCTAACCTGAGTTACTTATAGTATAATACCTAGTACCTATCTAGAAAAACGTTTCGGTAATCAGACACTCCTAGTACTCGATCGCAAAGTGGGAGTTATCGTAGATCATGATAGGTTTATCAAAATTAAAATTTCCTTTATCTACGTATGTATAGGTACCTATACGTTTTACGCTCACTTCTAAATACTGTTTCCTATAAGCCTTAATAGAATACTGTATGTTTACTAGATAGGTAGGTACCTACTTACCTAGTAAAATTAGGAAAAACAACCAAATAATTCATACCTATTTATAGGCCGGGTAAGTACCAAGTTATGGGACGGTTCCACATTTACAGAAAAGTAAGAAAAAAAAAACTAATTATTACAATGAGAGTTAAATGATAATTAAAATAGCTACCTATAATGTTTATAATACGTGTCCAAAAATGTGGAACTGTTCGATAACTCGGAACTTAACCCTAATCAGTAACTAATATGTAGATAACTAATCACATTTATTCTAAAAAATACAAAAATTCATTTAAATTCATTTACAGAAATCTCAATCAAATAATATAAATAGACTACTAAATAATTAATTCAATCTTTCATATCTAAAATGAGAGTAATTATCAAATTTACTCCATATATCACAAATATTCATTCAAATAACTGTCGCGAACACTTGTTCGGGGACAAATTTGTCCAACATGTTGAAAGTCACTGACAGTTTCGATTCTTGTGATCGGGGACAAATTTGCCTGCCATATCGCGGACAAATTTGCTCGCGATCACCTGATTTCAGATAAATCTGGGCATTTGTCGGAGCGTCTGGACGGGGCTTTAGAGACCTACGCTCAATTTTTCAACAAAATGGGATTCGGTGCACGACTTGGCAATTTCTTGGCTAGGATGTTTTGCTGCGGATTACCCGTGAGGACAAGAGACCATTCTTAATATTATAAAGAATACGAGATGAAAAGAAGATATCCAGTTAATTGCAGGAGAACATACGGGACACCTGTGATGTCCTCAAACTCCAAATTTTCATCAAGAAGATCTTCTTATGGAAGAAGAGAGTAACGAAGAAGAATGTATGTATCAGAGAGCTGGAGTAGGACAGGAGATAAAGAAGGAGAGACATCATTCCTATTCGTTACGAATATAAGAGTTAAACACGGGGAATAAGGGCACCTGAAAATTTGAGAAGAATTCGCTAAAGAATAAAGGAGACAAGGCACAAGTAATTAAGCTCTAGAGTCTAGATCTTCTGCTACGAAGAGCTACCGATCAAGAAACGCAGGATCTTCAATTCTACGGGAAATCGGAACTGTCGGCTCGTCATCTGTGTAGAGGTTGTTGAGGAAATTCTCTTTAGAATGAAAAGCTTTCTAGGAATAATTATTATTCTAATTATTATTAACTGTTTGACTTTCATTAAATAATGAAACCAATGTAAATAATAAATAGAAAAGCAATAAAATTTATAAATATTAGATTGCAAATATAGACCATTTACTTGAAAATATACAGGCTTTTATTATTCTATACGTATAACTATAATCTGTCTGTCCGTCACACTAAAGGCTGCTTCACACATCACCGATATCCGTCCGGGACGTCACCGTTCAGTGATATATCTCTGACTTCGAATCACTGAGAGGAGAGTGACGGAGACGGTGACGTGCCGGACGGATATCGGTGATGTGTGAAGCAGCCTTTACAGTTGGTAATTTTAAAGCAGCTGGTAGTATAGATACGAAACACATTTGAAAGTAAGTCTAATGCTCTTCTCCATTTCCATAGATTTATGGTGACGCATTATAATTAAAGGCATCCCCCGCTTTATTTACCAAATCACAACTCAGATTAGTTACCGAACGGTAACTAAAGCGAATAAAAGTAACAAGAAATTTATATTTGTCACATCAAGAAAATTTGTTTTAGAATTCTTGAAGTACTACGCATATAAGCATATTAATAAAAATAAACAGTTTTTCAGTGTTTGTGACTGTGATGAAAAAGTTTAAAGTCGTGCATATATTAAATGTTTTAAAATCCATCCATAGCTTAACTCTCACTCAGTAGGTATAGGTGAGTAATTAATAGATACTTAGACTTCTATAATTATTGTGCTACATTTAACTAACAGCAATTTTATGCTCCATGAAATATTTTTGGTAGTAGGGTACTAAGTTCCAAGTTTTTGGTTGGTTCTACAATTTCGGACACGTCAGAAAAGAAAATATTATTATTATTATTATTTAACTTCCATTCTGATTGGTAGCATGGATACCAATGAAATAAAAGTTAAATAATGATTATTATATAAAGATTTTGACGTGTTCGAAAATATGGAACCGTGCAATAACACGGAACTTACCCTAAAATAGGACATGTTAAATTTTTGAACCAATTGCTTCTAATAACCTCATTTGGATTATAATTTTGATATTATTTTTAGTTACCGTGAAATAATCACAATAAATGTCTACGAACGGTTCTTATTTCGAATAATGACTCAAATTAAGTACCACTTTTGTTAAAGTGAATTGTACTTGAAGGTCCCCTCCACTCTATTTTTTTTTACTTCTCTATGCATTAGAACTAATTTTACTGATAATAAAACTGCAAACCATTTCAAATTTGGTTCTATAGTTTTATTATGATATGTAATATAAAAATTTTCCGTTCTTTCTACTACATCTCTGAATTTCAAGCGAAGAAAAAAAACCCCTGTTCGATAGGCTAACACGATACGACAAAATCAAAACAATAACAAAGCTGATTGATAGATATCAATAGATATCATTGCTACCGGTACCGTATTGTCACTCAAGATGTTCTTTGTGTTAATCGAGTTACTTTGTAAGTTGTAACAAACTAAAAATGGTTGACAAAGAAACCTGCCTACTTAATGAATGTTTTTTGATTGATTTGATTGAATTTCCATTTCAGCGTGATACCACAGCACTCCTATTAGGTATTCGTACATTAACTTAAAATGTACTATAATTTGGAGAATTGAGTCAATTGAGCTATGGTCTAATATTATACTTTGTATCTAAATGACTTTATTTTTGACCGATGTTCAATTTCCCATCATTCAGCAAGCATTAGGGCTTAGGCTAATTCTTATGACCTATTTTTTAACAACATATCATGCAGACACTGAGACACAGATGTAAAGTAAGGTATGGACCAATTAAAGCTGACTCAAACTATGGTGCAAACCCTGCCTTACTCAGATTTACTGTTACCTAACTTTAATATTATAGGTACATAGGCTCTAGCATAGCTAGGCCGGTCTTAGTGTATCTATAATCCGTCTTATCCGAGTAAGTTACGGTAGGTATTCTAAGATTCACTCTAATATTTATCGTGATAGTGCAGTTCTAAGACAATGGATCCACATAAAGAATTCAATTACCTAATTAAGTATTTCTTACTAATCGTTATCATATATCATAACATTTTCCGATATTGAGAACTGTTAATTTTTATACCCTTTCTATTTGAACGCATATCTGTGATTTGAAATTTTGAATAGGTATGCGCTATGTATATACGAATGAACATCCTACTCAAGTAAGGGGGGCTTTTTCTTCTAATGAAATTATGAATCTCAGAATGAGAAAAAACGAAATGCAAATATTTCTTATATAATTAATTGTGAGCAGAATACTTGATCGATTTAAATTCTGTTTACTGCAATATGTTATATAACCTTAGCTCTACAAATTAAAAGCAATACCAGAATTTTTTTAATTTAGAGTGGAGAGGACCTTTAAAGCGAGGCTTGCCTGTATAATAAAAACAGAGGGTAGTTAAAAGAATGTGTTAAAACACGCTTTGTCTGTTTTTTTAGCAGCTCTTTATTGGAAGCAGACCTCTAATGGAAAGGTTACAAATTAATATCATGGCGGTGGCTCAGATATTAGTAGATATTCAAAGCTTATACTCAAGGAACTTTCAGCAATACTAAATTTTACACACTCTACATTCAGCAGAGCAAAGACACAAGATTTAGGGCAAAGACCTCATATTACGGCAGAAAGACAGCAATGAGAAATTTTACACACTCTACATTCAGCAGAGCAAAGACACAAGAGTTAGGGTAAAGACCTCATATTGCGGCAAAAAGACAGCAATGAGAAATGTTTTTGGATTCTTCAAAAGATATAAATAGAATTCAGGTATGAGAGTCCGCATACACTAAAAAGATATTCTAGATATGGCATCACAAACCGTATACCACCTTCAAAATTTTGTGTTATGCACTGTTGTTTTATTTTCAAGAGGTACACCATGTACCGGTAATTCCGAATAATTAAACACCTTGACTACATATGCTCAAAACTCAGTCTAGCCTAACTGACTTTTCCAAAATTAATAT
Source organism: Caprella mutica (assembly GCA_947561585.1). Classification (NCBI taxonomy): domain Eukaryota; kingdom Metazoa; phylum Arthropoda; class Malacostraca; order Amphipoda; family Caprellidae; genus Caprella; species Caprella mutica. Next base: position 190,175 of record CANNZV010001286.1, on the reverse strand, counting down.
TTTTGTTATTGCTTCTGTATGACATGTGCCATGAAAGTGAGAAGAGCTGAGTATCTCTGTGTGTACTTATTGATATTGTCTGTGTGATAATTTGATAAACACGCTGCTATAGATGTGATACACTTTATCACAATTTAATTCAGGTTTGAAATACTGCAAGTGGTATGTATTTGTACCACTAGGTCTATCAGTAATATACAAAGTGGTACAAATGTGTACCAATACGTAGTCAACGTGATAATCAATCAACAATTAGGTATGCAACCATTTAATACGAAAAATAGAATAATTAGAAGAGCAATATTGCTCCGACCGTTTTAAATTCACAAATATCGAACAATGAAGAACAAAACAACCTTTTCATACATTGAATATATGACTAGCATTATAATAGTTTATATTATTTATATTTTACAGTTATATTAGTTTTTAAATTTTATAATTATAATAATAGATACATAAAGATTTAATAATTCTACATAAATATGTACAATTTAATTTCTAATAGTTTCCTGCGATGTGACCCACCACTGGGTCACACTCTACTTCCAGTTACTGCGATGTGACCCACCACTGGGTCACACTCAACTTTTAGTTACTGCGATGTGACCCACCACTGGGTCACACTCAACTTTTAGTTACTGCGATGTGACCCACCACTGGGTCACACTCAACTTCAGTTACAGCGATGTGACCCACCACTGGGTCACACTCAACTTCAGTTACTGCGATGTGACCCACCACTGGGTCACACTCAACTTCAGTTACTGGGATGTGACCCACCACTGGGTCAGACTCAACTTCCAGTTACTGGGATGTGACCCACCACTGGGTCAGACTCATATTCCAGTTACTGATTCTATTTTCCTTTACTACTCCAGCTTCCTAAATAACAATGAATTGCTAATTTCAGTGAAACTGTAGTTGCTGAAGCTGACTGACATTGGATGCCAACACGGTAATTCAACATTATTAATTATTACATAATATTATAGAACTAAGGTCTACGATCATTATTCTGCTAACCGTATAAAATTTGGTTCATTATATATTTCATTATTTGCTTTTAAAGTTTTTAATACTCTTTGTGCAACAATTGTACGAATCACTAACCTGACGCTGAAAAAGAAGATTGCACACTCTCTGTTTTGATTTCAAATTTGAATTTTCATAAACAAACAATGCGTTTTCGGCCTTCGTTTAAGATATTAATTGTTTCCTTAAGTATATAAACGTTTCTTTAATAAGTTAATCAAATTAGATACCTTTACAATAATAGTAAATGTATTTATTATACGATTTATACCTAATACTTAGTTGACAATGAAAACAAATGGTGTACATTCTTTATCTTCAGACTGGAAATTAGTAAGTATACAGTAGGTATATTATAGAGTTTTGATTATATAAATCTTTAAAAGCATATAAAATTGAAAATATGTTGTAATTGAAAATATGCTGTCAAATTTGATATGTTTTGCAGAAAAATGACAAGAAACATTAGCTTCACTGGTTGAAACAATAAGAAAAAATTGCTTGCAGGGGACCTTTAAATTGCAACATTATGATGATATTTGGCAGCTGTGAGGATAAGAATGAGTGTAAGACATCAAATTTGATTCAATCTGTGTGATAAAAATTAATGTTTCATTAATTATCATTTATCATAATTACACTTGTCATTTATATACATCCTCGCAAACATAGTAGTATAAACTACATTTCTAACGATACCACGTAAGTGTCTACACTTTCGATGTAGACAAAATAAACACAAGAGATTTAAATGAAAGCGTTTTAGATATAAAAACATATCTAAATTGAAGATATTTGGGAACTAATTCGATGGATTGTTGATACCATTACACTGTATCAACACTCTTTCTAAATGACGCATAGAAACGAATGCGTTTTAGTTACGAAGTAGACAGCGAATTCGATGTCAAATATATATCTATATTGAAAATATATTTTCTGTAGAAAGTTAAAATATCGAACTGTATTTATTACCTACTTCTACTTTATTACATAGAGTGCAATTTACGTTTGGGGGCATATCAATTTTCTTACTGCTATACAGGATGCGGAGAAAGTCCCCGATCAAATTTTATTCTTTAAATTAAAGATGTTATTTATTTACAGAATTTATCCATTTATATCTCCTTCTCTTCCTATAATCATATTCTTTAATGTTCCAGGTCTAAATTTTGATAAATTTACATTGTCTTTTGTAAAAATGAGTCAACGTGAGGCTATTATTCAGCTACACTGCGCGGGGAAGACAAACCCAGAGATTGTTAAGCTGTTAAAAGCACCGAAATCGACTGTTAGACATGCTGTTAAACGCTACTAAGAACTTGAGACAACAGGTGATCGACCAAGGTGTGGACGACCTCGCACTGCACACACTCCAGCCAAAATCAAAGCCATTAGGGAGCGGATAAGAAATACCCCAAGCGAAGCATGAGAAAGATGGCTAAGAGTACGGATATTGAAGAAAAAAGTGTGAGAACCATCGTCAAAGAAGACCTCAAGTTGTCCCCCTTCAAAATGACCAACATGCAACAGCTCACAGACTTGCAGAAACAAAATAGGCTGGACTGATCAAAGATTCTTTTGAATGCAATGAAAGATGGCACGCAAGCTGGTGAGATCATGTTTTCGGATGAGAAAATGTTCACTGAGGAGGCCAAATTCAACTCCCAGAACGACAAAATTTTGGTAAAAAGTGCTGACAGTATCCCTCCATCCGTAAAGACTGTGTTCCTTTGCCAAAAGCCTGCCTCTGTGATGGTGTGGGCTGCCATCTCTGAGAGTTGGAGATCTCCTCTAATTTTTGTCAAAGAATGCACTAAAGTTAATGCAAAGTCGTATATCGAGGATATTTTGACTCCAGGACAGGCCTTTTACCTTTCAACAGGACGGTGCGCCCTCGCACACAGCGAACAAAACTCAGGATTGGTGTGAGCGTCACTTTCCTGCGTTTTGGAGGAAGGAATTGTGGCCTTCTTAATCGCCGAACCTGAACCCTCTGGACTTTTGTGTGTGATCCATCTTGGAGAAAGAAGCGTGCGCTACAGCTCATGATACTACGGAAACTCGGAAGAAGTCCCTCGAGCGACAATGGGCCAAAATTCCCCAAGAAACGTTCCGTGTTGCACTAAACAGCTTCAGAGGTAGACTCGAGAGGGTAATCGCTGCCAATGGTTGTCATATTGAAAAATAATTGGTAAAACTGTTAAATGGGTTTATTCATCCATCACAGCTCATTATGTTAACATTTTTATATGATCGGGGACTTTCTCCGCACCCTGTATATATAAATTAAATGTGAAGAAATGAAGTTATGTGTCTGGGTATCGAACGTGGGCCTGCAGTTCTGTGCTCTGAAACGCCACCACTCTGTCAATCTGGATACATTTTAATAATAAAAAATTGATATACAAGCAGGCCCCACTTTAATTACTCCCGCTTTAATAAAAGTGGTATTTATTGTCTAAATATTAAAGCTGTCACGGACAAAGTTCGTAGACTATAACAGGTTAAACGAATAAAGAATGGTACGACAACTTCAAGTTGTTACTAAGAGCTGCATCCACAAATTCTTTAGGCAATTTTTATTTTTCTGTTCAAATTGCTATCCAAATAATCCTTCCTACATGCTAATTAGTTATTAGGTATTACATTATAGAATAAATACATAAAATATACTTTTTTTAATTTCAGAGAACCTAGGTAGTCTGTGGGGTAGATGGTTTTAATTTACTGTTATTTGTATTTATTAATTAGTTTCTAAACACACACAAAATAAAATAAACTTAGTAGGCTGGGGAATGAAAGCGTTGTAGGCAACAATTTTATTATAAGTCTGCGCGTGACAAGATCTCGGGTTGAAATGTCTCTCTTTCCGGTTAATGGCTCAATCAAACTCAAGTTTTGATTACTTCATGGAAAGTTTCCTTAAGATAATTAATATTAAATGAATAAATGAATCTAATACATCAGTTTTACATAGTTAAACTAACAAAAATAGTAATTTAATTAATAGAGAGTATTTTGAAAAAGCAAAAGTTTTAATATTAAGATTTAAACATTGTACTAAATATCTTATAAATAAACGGTTAAGATATCTTCCAGAAACTTCAGAATGATGCAATCGGAATGTCGATTGCATCAGCCTAATTTGATATTTGAAATTAAATAAAAGATGAACATAAAATGTGTAATAAAAGAAAGAAATTATTTTATTATTTAGATTAGATTTTAATTGGTATATATTTATAGTTTTTATTGTAATCAAAAGAAAGAAGAAATATTATGAATAAATGAAAAAGATTAATGTATTCACTACAACAGTTCCCCCATCCGGTAGCGGAGCTACAAAATGCAATTTATTCAAAAATAGTGATATGAATTATCACGTAAAAATTTAACAGATCTACCGGAACGAGTTCGTGTTGCAGCTGGAGGGTCGACTTCAGGACCAGACTCAATTTGGTGCTTAACCAGAGTCAGAATCTGATTCTTCTGTCTCTATCTTGCTTGCTTGTTTTGCTGAGGCTTTTTCTAGTGTAAGAGGAGTACGGCAAGGCTTTAATCTGTCTATAGAAACAGTCGAGTGAGATTTGTTCATTAATTCAATTGTGAAATGTTTGTTAGATCGCCTCAAAACTTTGTAAGGACCAGAATATGGCGCTTCCAAAGGTTTGCGGACACGATCTGTTCTCAGCCAAACAAGCTCGCAAGTTTTTAAATCATTTGGAATATAAGACTTAGAGCTTTTAGGATGGATTTTTCCAGAGGAAAGATTATCTATATCAAGTAAGGACATTTCTTTGGCTAACTTGGATATCTCATCATGGTTGTAAGGGGTTGAATTGTTTTTAGAAATTAGTAGTTTAGGCATTAAAATATTAGTTCCAGTCATGGCTGTAAATGGAGAAAAATTAAACTCATTAGGAATAGAACGCAATGCTAAGAGAACAATTGGTAAAGCGTCTAACCATGACTGCTTTCTGGCAATTATAGCAGTTTTTAAAGATCTATGTAGTCTTTCACAGTTACCATTTGTTTGAGGGTGATATGAAGTTGTTCTTAATCTGTGAAAGCCAGTTAATTTAGACAGTTCTAAGAACAATTTGCTTTCAAATTGGCTTCCTCTATCTGTGAGGACATGAAGGGGAACACCAAAACGCGATATCCAAGTTTCTAGAAAGGCAGAGGTAACTGTTAATGCCGAAATGTTGGTAAGTGGGACGGCTTCCATCCACCTTGTTGTTCTATCGATCATTGTTAAAAGATATCGATATGGACTTGGATAAGGTGAATTAGATTTATTTACAGCAGGCAGAAGGCCTACTATATCTATATGAACAGTTTGAGATCTAGGAGATGGAATTGAAAATGGCTCAATTGGGGATTTAGTATGGCGGTGAATCTTTGATTCTTGACATGATGAACATTCACGACACCATACTCTAATGTCTCTATCAATTCCAGGCCAAAAGTATCCACTTTTAATTAATTTGAGGAATGATTTAACGCCTGAATGTGCAAGATTATGAAAATTATCGAAGACTAATTTACGAGATAATTTAGGAATGTAAGGGGTAGGGTAAGGTAGACTGCAATCACAGAAAACACTACTATCTTTGTTTATCTCAAATTCTGTGAGAGAGTCTCTGATGTCCGACATTTCATCATCAACTAGTTGCTGCTCTGATATTATGGGAAGATCACATATATCTAAAGTTATTTCATTACATACTCGTGATAGGCAATCAGCAACTACATTAGATTCACCCTTGATGTGTTGAACATCATGAATGAATTCTGATAGAAGGGAGAGATGTTGCTGTTGTCTGTCTGATTTAGCTAAAGCTCTACTTTTAAATGCACTAACTAAAGGCTTAAGGGGCCTTTATACGGTAAGTACCCAATGCCACTTTGTGGTGACACTGCTCTATGCCACGCCCACTTTGCTACTTGCCCCACCATTTTTGGCAAAACTTGGTGGTGACCAAGCTATCGCTCTGAGAGCGAACGCTCACCACAAAGTGCCACTGTCTGTCAGTAGCGATTGCCAGACAATCAAGAACCCCTTTCATTGGCCTAGTTGAAGAGCACCCATGCCTATGGAAAATAAAATCTAAAGATTACAAAGATAATAGCATATTAGATGCTAACCACGATACTAAAGTGTCGGTGCCCACCAAAGCACATTCTGCTCGTGTAAAGGCGCTGAGCTAATTGGTGGGCAGTGTGGTGAAAAAAGTGTGGTGAATAGTGGCACTGACCAGTGCTCGTGTAAAGGCCCCTTTGTGATCTGTTAATAAAAGGCCATCTCTTCCTTCAATCAGTTGTTTAAAATGCAAAACAGAATGATAGGCAGCTAATAATTCTCTGTCATATGCAGAATATTTGGTTTGAGGTTCAGTGAGTTTCTGGATCTAAAACAGCAAATTAAATTCTCACATCTTACATCACCTGTTGAGAACTTTAGCTACAAGATGAAATATTGTCATATGAAACACATCTACCCATTAGTATGTGGCTACTTCAATTCCATTTTTAAAATACTTGTTGCTCATTATTTAAAGCGAATTATGCAACGGAGTTAATGTTGAAAGATTTGCTAATTTTGTAATTAATAAAGATCCAGTAAACCCGATTATCATATCTTATTTTATATCTTAATCGATGAGTGCACATTTTATATGTGTTCATACGAAATGGTTTTGCTTAGGTTACCATACTGTACTATATTAAAGACCTGGTCTTTGTAGGTCTATTGAAAAAAAAATCATAGCTGATCAATTAATTCAAATACCCTGATAACATTGCACTATGGGGCTAACGTCGGTAAACATTGGCAAAGTAAAGGCACGATCGGTCATTGGCACGCCAATGCTATTGCATACTGGGCCAATGTATGGAAAACGACATTGGGCCAATGGTTGCCAAACAGCACTGGCCCAATGAAGGGAAACATTGGTTAACCAATCCAGTGATTTTCTAATGTACCAGTATATTTATTATATTGGTCTACCAGTTCTATTTGGCAGTTATCGTCAGACAATCAGGGAGATTAGGTGCAAACGATCTAATCACACCAAATAGCCAAATTAATACCTCAATTAGGTATATATTTGGAATTGTAGCCGTTTCTGGCAATTTGGTAAAAAATGGGCCTGTTATCCCTTCAATTTCAATTTTAACCCATATTTATTTCAATCATAAAAATGAGCCTGGCCGCTAGTTAATTCATATGTTTAGTATAAAAAGTTATTATTCCGATTGAAATAATTATTCGGGTTGTAAATTAAACTTTTCATTCAAATAAAATGTAAGATATTATTATTTGGTTAAATTAGCTTAAATTAAATAATATAGGTTTAAGTTTGAATAGGTATTTAGTTTGTATATTGTTTCCCTTGATTTTAATATATAAGATGTACAACTACATGTTGAGAAGTAACTGTTGTCTTCACGTGCTCTGTATAGCGTAATGCACTTCTAATATAAAATAGCACCGGCCGTAGACCGGTATTACATCGGCAACATAATGTATCAATAACAAGTTTATAATTCATTAATAAGACGTTCATAAGTTATTCATAAGACATTTATAAGTCATTTGCTAGAACTGGGTCAGTGAGTTGGCAAAACGTCAGATGGCAAAACGTATAGCACTACATCGGCAACGTTAAGTATCGCCGGTACCAATTTATAAGTCGTTTATACGTGGTTATACTGTTCAGGACCGGTGGACATCCATGAGGTGGGCTAACGTCGGGCCTTTGCTGGTCCAATACACCAAGACCGGCATGACAGTGTTGTCCCAGAGTTTCGTTCTGAATTGGCCCAACATTGTAATGTTTACTGGGTATTTAACGAAATTAAGATCAAAATATTTGCAAATTTAAACTTAAAATAAATATTAAATCTCAGGAAGCTCATTTGCATTATTGATAAAAAGAAACAATATTTATTTCAATCCATGAACGATTTGTGTAGAATAGATGATAAATTTTTCTTAAAAGAAAGTTGCATTGCAATGAATCGAATGTTAGTTTCTGGTGAAGAAATATGCTAAAAATACTTCCAAAGGAAGTAGATCTCCTTTAATCAAAGCCACTTGGAAGCAATTTTAAAAAGAAATTATGCCGAAGCCTACTGTTTTTCTTGAAAATATGCTTTTTTTCTCTGTGTGAAAAATAAATTCTGAATCATTATTTATACAATTAACGAGCATCCCAGTAAACATATAATGTTGGGTCAACGTTGGCCCAATTCAGAGCGAAACTCTGGGCCAACGCTGTCATGTTGGCCTCGTTGTATTGGGCCAGCAAAGGTCCAACGTTGGCCCACCTCACGGATGTCTACCGGCCCAGAACAGTTTAACCACGTATAAACGACTTATTGGTACCGGCAATACTTAACGTCACAGACCCTATTCTATAAACTGTGGTCAAAGGCCAGTGCGTTTCTTATATTAGATGTGTATTAGATGACGCTATACAGAACACGTGAAGACAACAGTTACTTCTCTCAATGTAGTAACCTCCTATAGAAAGATCTTATATATCAAAATCATGGGGAAACAATATTCAGTAGTCACATATTCAAACTCGAATGTATATTATTTTACCTAAGCTAATTTAACCAAACAAAAATATTTTAACTTAAAATTGAATAGAAAGATTAATTTACAATACAAATAATAATTTCAATTGGAAAAATAACTTTTCATGCTAAATATATTGATTAAGTTGCGGCCAGGCACATTTTTATGAATTAAATAAATAAAGTGTTAAAGTAATAAATGTATGTGACTCTGTTGTGGGTCACATCGCAGTAACTGGAAGTTGAGTGTGACTCAGTGGTGGGTCACATCCCAGTAACTGGAAGTTGAGTGTGACCCAGTGGTGGGTCACATCCCAGTAACTGGAAGTTGAGTGTGACCCAGTGGTGGGTCACATTTCAGTAACTGGAAGTTGAGTGTGACCCAGTGGTTGGTCACATTCCAGTAACTGGAAGTTGAGTGTGACCCAGTGGTGGGTCACATTCCAGTAACTGGAAGTTGAGTGTGACTCAGTGGTGGGTCACATCCCAGTAACTGGAAGTAAAGTGTGACCCAGTGGTGGGTCACATCCCAGTAACTGGAAGTTGAGTGTGACCCAGTGGTGAGTCACATCGCAGTGTTATATTATTAAAAATATAAATTAAAAAAAAACTAATTTACCTTGCAGTAAAAGGTAAAAAATATAAACTACTATAATGCTATTCATATATTTAATGTATGAAAAGGTGTTTTTGTTCTTCATTGTTTGATATTTGTGAATTTAAAACGGTCGGAGCTATATTGCTCTTCTAATTATTCTATTTTTCGTATTGAATGGTTGCATACCTAATTGTTGATTGATTATCACGTTGACTACGTATTGGTACACATTTGTACCACTTTGTATATTACTGATAGACCTAGTGGTACAAATACATACCACTTGCAGTATTTCAAACCTGAATTAAATTGTGACAAAGTGTATCACATCTATAGCAGCGTGTTTATCACACAGACAATATCAATAGGTACACACAGAGATACTCAGCTCTTCTCACTTTCATGGCACATGTCATACAGAAGCAATAACAAAAATATTAATTTTGGAAAAGTCAGTTAGGCTAGACTGCGTTTTGAGCATATGTAGTCAATGTATTTAATTATTCGGAATTACCGGTACATGGTGTACCTCTTCAAAATAATACTACAGTGCATAACACAAAATTTTGAAGGTGGTAGGGTTAGGGCTCCTTGTATCGCCCCTCTTCAATTATCGTCACGTTTCAGTTGGTTTCGCCTGTAAGAAGACCTAGAAACATTTTCATGGTGTAGGTTTTTACAATTCGATGTTTCCATATATTTTTAATATTGTTACAAATTTGTTGATAATTTCATTTTGAAAATACAGTTAGTGCGTCAGTTTAACTGCTCATATGTATGACGATACGGTACATTCAGGATAAACCTACCGAAATTTATTAGATATATAGAATTTGTTATGCGCGATTTTACACTTCAAATTTTTTTTCAAAATAATGTTCATACATTTTAATTGAGCTTAAATGCATTTCTTAAATATAAAATTAAAAATTCATTTGGTCAACAATATTTTAAATAAATTGATGTGTCGATATTTGGGTATCAATAAAGAGGGCTCAAGTTAGTTAATTTAATTCAATCTTACCATTTTGTATCTTTGTTAGATAAACCTACACGTTATTCTTCTAGTGATTCTATAGAACTGTCATTAATTGATCATATATGGGTGAATTTTTTATCCATGTATGTACGGGATATTAGTTATGACATGACTGACCACTGTCCAATATTTTTAAACCTAAAAAGATTTCCTAACGGTCATTCACAGTCTACAAACGATAAAAGGCAAATTAGCTTTAGAATACATAACAAAGAAAATGTTAACATTTTTAAAACTTTATTATCTGACTTTCAGTGGAATTTCGATCAGTTTAATGACATTAATTCGAGGATTACTTATTTTAACGACACTCTCTCATCTATGTATAATAACATCTTTCCACTTAAAACAAAATTTATATCTGAAAAACGGTTGAGTAAACCCTGGATAACAAATGAAGTTATGGATGCTATTAGAGAAGAGTCCCGGTATTTTAAGCTGTTTATATTAGGATTGATCGATAGGCATGTTAATGTTCAATATAGGAATACCTTTAATAAATATATAAGGGATGCTAAGAGGAATTACTTTGTTAATTATTTTATTGAATATAAGAGGAATACTAAAAAAACATGGGATGGTATTCATTGCTTGCTTGGTAAGAATAAGAAACATAATTCTGATGTCAAGTCTCTGTTATTGTCAAATGTGATTATAAATTCAATACCTGAAATGGCTAATGCATTTAACTATTATTTTATAAATGTTGCTAGTGTACTGGAGAGTCAGTTACCACCATGTGAGAGTGTTCAGTCACCACTAGTGATTGAGAGGCTGAATAATTCATTTTTCGTTAATTCTGTGACTGAGAATGGTGTAATTGGTATGATAGCTAACTTGAAGATTTCTAGAAATGTAAATGATTGTATTCCTGTGACTTCGTTAAAGAATTGTAGTTTGTTGTTGGCTCCTCAAATTGCAGATCTTATTAATTTTTCTTTTGTTTCTGGGGAATTTCCTGATTATTGTAAGCTAGCTTGTGTTACTCCTTTATTCAAAGGTGGTAACAGACAAGATATGTCTTGTTACAGACCAATATCTATATTGCCTACTCTGAGTAAATTATTTGAACGTGCCATGTATGATAGATTATATAATTTTGTTATCAAAAATTCTGTTATATTACCTAGTCAATTCGGTTTCCAGAAAGGAAAGTCAACATCTGATGCTATATTATCCATGACTGAATATATGTACAAGGGACTTAATAGCAGACAACACTCGATGGCTCTTTTAGTTGACCTACGTAAAGCCTTTGACACGGTAAAACATCAGATATTGCTGGAGAAGTTGTCGCGCTATGGTGTTCGTGGCTTACCTTTACAATGGTTTAGGAGTTATTTGGTTGATAGGAAGCAATGTGTAAAGTTAGGTAAATTTTTATCTAATTCCAAAACTGTTCAGTCGGGTGCTCCTCAGGGATCTGTTCTTGGAGGTCTCCTATTCTTGATATACGTCAACGATCTCCCTTTAGTGTCTCGAAGCCTAAATTCAATATTATTTGCAGATGACACAACTGTCTGTTTGTCAGATCATTCGTTCGAATCCTTAATTCGGAAGTTTAATGTTGAACTTGAGAGGGTTTCCAGATGGTTGGTTTTCAACAGGTTGCCTTTGGAAAGCGAAAAGACTGTTGCGTTAATTGTCACTAACAGGGAATGTAGATCAGATGAGTTTTTGTAAATATTGATGGCAAGGTGATTCCTTATTCGGACAGTGTTAGATACCTGGGAGTAATTATTGATAAAGATCTAAGATTCAGTAAACACATAGATTACATTTGTACAAAGCTGTCACGGTCCGTAGGAATAATGTATAGGCTATCCTTCTATGTACCTGATTATATTTTAGTTAACTTGTATTATAGTTTTGTGTATCCTTTTTTGATGAATTGTAATTTGATATGGGGAGGTACCAATACGTGTCATATTCTAAAAATAGAATTATTACAAAAAAGAGCAATTAGAATAATAACTAACAGCGATTATCTTTCCCACACGAAACCCATATTCAGAAATTGTGCAATACTTAAAATATCTGTTATCTTCAAATTCAACTGTTGTATTCATGTTTTTAAATTTTATATTCCTTCAATTTTACAGAACATTCCTATAACACCAGAAATTGTCACAATTTAGTCTCAATCTTCCAACGTTTAACTACCATTCAAAAGTCAATTAGTTACATAGCACCAACACTTTCCAATAGTTTACCCCTAAATATACAGCAATTAACGTCAATATCCACTTTCAAAAAATATATTATTTCGCATTTTGTAAATCTATGCTAGCTTATTATTATCATTTTTTGTACTTCATGTCATTTTTTAATGTTTATTTTTATATAGTAAATAAAAATCAGTAAACGGTTGCCTTGAAGGCCAATTTGGCCTAACAAGGCTTGATGAATAATGTTTGTACTTTGTACATATTTTTCTTCAATAAAGATTTGATTTGATTTTCCATTTATCGTCATGGGGGTGACGATAAATGGTATTTTGATCAATTTCAAAATTATAATGGTTAGTAAATATATCAATTCTCAATATTTATTTAATTTTCCATACTTAGATAGCTTTTACCCATTTTTTATCAACCTACTAGAACTTAATTTGGGTCATAATTATATGTATAGGGGGAACCTATACATATATAATAGAATCAGGATAGTTAATTATACTATTCAATATACCTTGTTCATCTAAATAATGATTAGTAAAAAAATAAAATTTGATTTGAATAGAAAGAGTGTCATCTAATTTGATAAAACGTACAAAATTTTCACAAGTTTTAGACGTCATGTTGTTGTATTGCCGTTCACATTATCCAAGAAATGTTTGTATAGTTGCGTGTGATATTAATAATTAATTTATAGCTGATGGTTCTAGGACAACTCGCCGCCGGACAGTTTGCCGCCGAACAACTCGCAGCGAACAATTCGCCATGAGGACAACTCGCCGCGTGATTTATGTTTTGTCGGTGTATACATCATTTTCATATATTTAAAAATATTATTTATTTGAACAATGATTTTGCTTCTATAAGCTCAAGACTGACGTAAAAAAGTAATTGACAAATTTCTTTATTTCAATTAATTAATTTCTTTTTTTACATCTGTGAGAATATATCAAGCCGTAAAAAATATGAGAACAATTAATATGAATTTAGAAGTATTTAACGTCTGATTCGAAACGAAGGGCTTCCTAGTTGACAAGAGACAGGAAGAAGAAGTCAGAAAGCAAAATGACTCCTTGAACAAAGCACCAACCACCAGTCCGTGACAAGCTCATGGGTGCAGAAGAGCTACTTCGTGGATGCAGTCATTTACCAAGGAATGATATGAAAAGGGACCAAGCACGCGGTGACTGCACTCACGATTAGAAGAGGAGAATGAAGAGGAGATAGTAAATATAATTTTTTACCCTACCTAGCTAAAACGAAATTCTAAGACTTCGTAGTTAAATAACCTTTATTTGCACTAATCTACTAGTTTTAAACTAAAGTCATTTTTACAAGTCATCAAAGGTATTAAGAAGAAATAATAATATAGAAGTAATGATAGTTAAAAAATCATTATATTTAACTATTGAAATGGAAAAGAAAACATTTTCAAATGCTGCTAAGAAAATTTGATATTAAATTTAAAACACGCAGCTTATATTTAAAATATTTTTTATAAATGAATGGTGTATACGGCGGTAAATCATGAAGCACACGGCGAGTTGTTTTGGCGGTGAATTGTCCTAGCGGCGAAATGTCCTAGCGGCAAAATGTCATAGCGGCGAGTTGTCCTCCATTCTACCTGATTTTCCCCCATTCTAACCTGATTTTCCCCCATTCTACCTAATTTACCCCCATTCTACCTGATTTTCCCCTATTCTACCTGTTTTTTCCCATTCTACTTAATTTCCCCCATTCTACCTAATTTACCCCCTTTCTTCCTGTATTCCCTCTTCTACCTGATTTTCCCCATTCTACCTGATTTTCCTTCATTCCACCTGATTTTCTCCCAGTCTACCTGATTTTCCCCATTCTACCTGATTTACCCCCATTCTTCCTGCATTCCCCCTTCTACCTGATTTTCCTTCATTCTACCTGATTTTCCTTCATTCTACCTGATTTTCTCTCATTCTACCTGATTTTCCCCCATTTTACCTGATTTTCCCCTATTCTACCTGATTTTCCCCCATTCTACCTGATTTTCCCCATTCTACAAGATTTTCCCCCATTCTACCTGATTTTCCCCATTCTACAAGATTTTCCCCCATTCTACTTAATTTTCCCCCATACTACATGATTTTCCTTCATTCTACCTAATTTTGCACCATTCCATTGAATTTTCCTCATTCTACCTGATTTCCCCCCATTCTACATGAATTTCCTTCATTCTACCTGATTTTCCCCCATTCTACATGATTTTCATTCATTCTACCTGATTTTTCCCCATTCTACATGAATTTCTTTCATTCTACCTGATTTTCCCCCATTCTACATGATTTTCCTTCATTCTACCTGATTTTCCCCCATTCTTCTTGATTTTCCCTCATTCTACATGAATTTCTTACATTCTACCTGATTTTCCCCCATTCTACATGATTTTCCTTCATTCTACCTGATTTTCCCCCATTCTAACCTGATTTTCCCCCATTCTACCTGATCTTCCCCCATTCTACATGAATTTCATACATTCTACCTGATTTTCCCCCATTCTACATGATTTTCCTTCATTCTACCTGATTTTCCCCATTCTACATGATTTTCCCACTTCTACCTAATTTTCCAACATTCTACCTGATTTTGCCCCATCCTGCCAACAGTTCAATGAAAATTTTATTCTGAGGACGATATTACCCATGTAATCGACACATGACGATAAAAGGGTAATAACATGAATGACGATATTTGGTTTCAACATGTCGATAATTGGAGTTTTTCAGATAAAATATTTGATTCAATGTAGATTGATTTATACTAAGCGAATTGCATAGTACTTTATGTGGTTTAAAAGATTTGAATGTTATCTTTTAATTGGTTCTGTCGTGGATGCATTAGTAGAGAAGAGAGTTACACAATAATAATAGTTTTGAAGGAAACCTCTTAAGTGGTCGATAAATGGAGACTTCCCCCTATACGGTTTGTGATGCCATATCTAGAATATCTCTTTAGTGTATGCAGATTTTCTTAACTGAGTTCTATTTATATCTTTTGTAGAATCCCAAAAAATTCTAATTGCTGTCTTTCTGCTGTAATATGAGGTCTTTGCCCTAACTCTTGTGTCTTAGCTCTGATGAATGTAGAGTGTGTAAAATTTCTCATTGCTGTCTTTCTGCCGTAATATGAGGTCTTTGCCCTAACTCTTGTGTCTTTGCTCTGCTGAATGTAGAGTGTGTAAAATTTAGTATAAGCTTTGAATACCTACCAATATCTGAGCCTCTGCCATGTTATTGATTTGTAACCTTTCCAATAAAGGTCTACTTCCAATAAAGAGCTGCTTAAAAAACTTACAAAGCGTGTTTTAACACATTATTTTACCTACCCTCCGTTTTTATTATAATTATGCGTCACCATAAATCTACGGAAATTGAGAGGACCATTTGACTTACTCTTATATGTGTTTCGTATCTATACTACCAGCTGCTTTAAAATTACCAACTGTTAGTGTGACAGACAGACAGATTGTAGTTTTACGTATAGGATAATAAAAGCCTTTATATTATCAAGTAAATGGTCTATATTTGCAATCTAATATTTATAAATTTTATTGCTTTTTTATTTATTATCTACATTTGTTTCATTATTTAGTGAAAGTCAAACAGTTCGTTAAAGCTTATAATTAGAATAATAATTATTCCAAGAAAGCTGTTCATTCTAAAGAGAATTTCCTCAACAACCTCTACACAGATGACGAGCCGACAGTTCCGATTTCCCGTAGAATTGGAGATCCTGCGTTTCTTGATCGGTAGCTCTTCGTAGCGGAAGATCTAGAGCTTAATTACTTGTTCCTTGTCTCCTTTATTCTTTAGCGACTTCTTCTCAAATTTTCAGGTACCCTTCTTCCCTGTGTTTAACTCCCATGTTCGTAACGAATAGGAATGGTGTTTCTCCTTCTTTATCTCCTGTCCTACTCCAGCGCTCTGATACGCAGCGATTGGTCATCCATTCTTCTTCGTTACTCTTTTCTTCCATAAGAAGATCTTCTTGATGAAGATTTGGAGTTTGAGGACATCACAGGTGTCCCGTACGTTCTCCTGCAATTAACTGGATATCTTCTTTTCATCTCGTATTCTTCATAATCTTAAGAATGGTCTCTTGTCCTCACGGGTAATCCGCAGCAAAACATCCTAGCCAAGAAATTGCCTAGTCGTGCACCGAATCCCATTTTGTTGAAAAATTGAGCGTAGGTCTCTTACCAAGTCAGTGTCTTACTAAAAATTATAATGCATTTTTAACATTTATATTCTTGCTCCTCATAGCTATGATACGGAGAGAATTTTTATATATTCTATATATTAAATTCGCATTGTCTAGTTAATTGATATAAGAGATGATAAAAAGATAACAATTACATAGAAAAAGTATAAAACCATCATAATGTATAACCAAGGTTTATAGAATAGAATTTTTTTTCAGATGGACAATAAGGCACTTTTTAAAAATGAGTTGTGAAACAGTGAGATATATGTGGTTTTCTCATAAACTGTACATTTTTCGATACTAGTTCTGCACTCAGAATTTTTCTTAATTTAATAATCTGTTAGGTAGATGGGGTCTTTCCCAGAATATATAGCGGCGCAAAATATTTATTAATATATTTACATATCAATATCATTTTTTATTAGTTTATTAGAGGCACATTATTTAATAGGAATAACCTGTATATCTGTTATACGTATTGGTTATCATTATCATATTGGTTATCATTTATCATATTGGTTACCATTATCATATTGGTTATCATTATCATATTGGTTATCATTATCATATTGGTTATCATTATCATATTGGTTATCATTATCATTTTGGTTATCATTATCATTTTGGTTATCATTATCATTTTGGTTATCATTATCATTTTGGTTATCATTATCATTTTGGTTATCATTATCATTTTGGTTTTCATTATCATTTTCGTCATCATTATCATTTTGGTTATCATTATCTTTTTGGTTATCATTATCATTTTGGTTATCATTTTCATTTTGGTTATCATTATCATTTTGGTTATCATTATCATTTAGGTTATCAATCATTATCATTTTGGTTATCAATCATTATCATTTTGGTTATCAATCATTATCATTTTGTTTATCAATCATTATCATTTTGTTTATCAATCATTATCATTTTGGTTATCAATCATCATAATGGTTATCAATCATTATCATAATGGTTATCAATCATTATCATAATGGTTATCAATCATTATCATAATGGTTATCAATCATTATCATAATGGTTCTCTATCATTATCATAATGGTTATCAATCATTATCATGTTGGTTATCAATCCTTATAATGTTGGTTATCAATCATTATCATATTGGTTATCAATCATTATCATGTTGGCTATCAATCATAATCATGTTGGTTATCAATCATTATCATGTTGGTTATCAATCATTATCATGTTGGTTATCAATCATTATCATGTTGGTTATCAATCATTATCATGTTGGTTATCAATCATTATAATGTTGTTTATCAATCATTATCATTTTGGTTATCAAACAAAATCATTTTGGTTATCAATCATTATCATATTGTTTATCATTTGTCATCTTGGTCATCATTTATCATCTTGGTTATCATTATCTTATTGGTTATCATTATCTTATTGGTTATCATTATCTTATTGGTTATCATTTATCATATTGGTCATCATTATCATTTTGGTCATCATTATCTTTTTGGTTATCATTTATCATATTGGTTATCATTTATCATATTGTTTATTATTTATCATATTGGTTATCATATTGGTTATCAATTATCATATTGCTCATCATATATCATATTGGTTATCATATTGCTCATCATTTATCATATTGTTTATCATTTATCATATTGGTTATCATTTATCATATTGGTCATCATTTGTCATCTTGGTCATCATTTATCATCTTGGTTATCATTATCATATTGGTTATCATATTGGTTATCAATCATTATCATGTTGGCTATCAATCATAATCATGTTGGTTATCAATCATTATCATGTTGGTTATCAATCATTATCATGTTGGTTATCAATCATTATCATGTTGGTTATCAATCATTATCATGTTGGTTATCAATCATTATCATTTTGGTTATCAAACAAAATCATTTTGGTTATCAAACAAAATCATTTTGGTTATCAATCATTATCATATTGTTTATCATTTGTCATCTTGGTCATCATTTATCATCTTGGTTATCATTATCTTATTGGTTATCATTATCTTATTGGTTATCATTATCTTATTGGTTATCATTATCTTATTGGTTATCATTTATCATATTGGTCATCATTATCATTTTGGTCATCATTATCTTTTTGGTTATCATTTATCATATTGGTTTTCATTTATCATATTGTTTATTATTTATCATATTGGTTTTCATATTGGTTATCATTTATCATATTGCTCATCATATATCATATTGGTTATCATATTGCTCATCATTTATCATATTGTTTATCATTTATCATATTGGTTATCATTTATCATATTGGTCATCATTTGTCATCTTGATCATCATTTATCATCTTGGTTATCATTATCATATTGGTTATAATAAATCTTAATGATCTAATTTTCATTCATTTTATTAACTTCGTATTTACGACACACATTTAATGTAATTACATTAATAAATATTTAGCGGCGCTATTCTGGGAAAGACCCGGTAGATGATATCAAATTATAATAATATAATTGTGTTTCCACGGAAAAATGGTTAAAAAACTGAAGACCATTCACTCCGGTGATTAGTGAGCAACAGTGTATGGAAAGAACTTTCGTCTTCAATATCTGTTAAACTATCAAATTTAATAATCTATCGAATGGTTTAAAAAAATTCAATATTATTGATTTTTCGCTTGTAAATGGATAATAAACTAACTGCCATAAACACCGAGAATTAGTGAGCTACCCAGTATTGATAAAAAAAACTGCAGTTTTTCGTCTTGAATATCTCTAAAACTATAAATTGAACCATAGTGGATCACTAGCCAGAACTCTTATAAATTTA
Organism: Caprella mutica; assembly: GCA_947561585.1. Lineage (NCBI taxonomy): Eukaryota > Metazoa > Arthropoda > Malacostraca > Amphipoda > Caprellidae > Caprella > Caprella mutica. The sequence continues at coordinate 170,680 of CANNZV010001286.1, read as the reverse complement.
ATAATCTATCGAATGGTATAAAAATATTCAATATTCTAATTTTTTCGCTTTTAATGGATAAAAACCAGAATGCCAGGATGCCACAAACATCTTGTGAGTTTAAATATAATGGGGTACTAGTTAACATTTTCATTCGCTTTTATTACTATTAGAATTAGAACACGCATAATATTGCAATAATAAAATAGGAAGTAAATAATATAACATGTCAATTATTTATAACATAGGTTTCATGACAATGCAATGCTATATCAATTTTTTTATGTTACTAATTTTACTTATTTATATAGCCTATGTAGTACCTACCTATACTTACATACTGACAACTGTGTATAAAATTAGTAAGCAGTTATCTATACAGTGTATAGTCTAGGTACTTTAACTTTAAAGATTAATTATTTTTTGGGATTAACTGTAGTTTAAGGACCCCAGTGAATTTTTGAATGTTTCTATGCTACGGCGTTCTGCATGTCTTGATTGCAATCAAATTAAAATAATTCTTCTACTACAGTGTTCAGAGAAGCAAAAAAATGGGCAGAACAAAATTCCAAACTGAAATTCTACCTCTACTTGGTGAAGATCCACTACCGGCCATTGAATGGATGAAGCAAATTCAACTATCTAGTTAAAATGATGGCAATATTGGGAAATAAAAACAAAATGTTACCCGATATAAGGAAATCGTAACTAACATATGAATATATTATAATCATTATAATTGAATAAAATCATTATAAGAAAATAAGGATATACTTTAAAGGTCCTCTCCAAGCAAATATTTTTACTGCCTAATTCAACAAGGCTAATGTTTATTATCATTTTGCTGCAAACCGCATCGAATTTGGTAGAATATTTTTAACTTTATATGCTTTTAAAGATTTTTATAATCAAAACTCTACAAAACCTATTTTACTTCCGACTTACTTATTTAAGAAATTTTCAGCCTGAAGAAAAAGAATGTACACCATTTGTTTTGATTGTCAACTAGGTATTAGGTTTAATAAATCCATTTAATATTCGCGTAAAAGTATAAAATTGAATGAACCTATATTAGAAACGTTTATATTCTTTAAGAAACAATTAATATCTAAAATAATGCCGAAAACGCATGGGTTGTTTATAAAATTCAAAATTGTAATCAAAACAAAGAGTGTACAATCTTCTTCTTGAGCATCAGATTAGTGATTCGCTCAATTGTTGCTCACAGAGTATTAAAAAACTTTAAAAACAAATTATAAAGTATATTCTGAACTGAATTGTATGCGGTTTGCAGAATAATGATCCTAGACCTTAGTTCTATAATATTATGTTATAAACTCATTTTTTTCACGGAGCCTGGAGAGGACCTTTAAGGACCCCAAATTTTCAAACTATACCACAAGTGTAGTTGAAGAACCCCAGTGTTAATCCAAATGTAGTTTAAGGACCCCTGATTGAGCTGGGGTCCTTAAACTACTTTTGTAATGATTTATCAAAATAATTCTTCAAAGTACTACCTAATCAGTTATTATTTATTTTTTGATAAAATAAACTTTTTAATTTCAGAGATGATTTAGAAAAAGATATTAGGTTCTCCGAAATTAAAAAAGGTATATTTTATTTAAATATTTAATACCTTGGACTAATTATCATGAAGGGAGAATTATTTTATTAGCACTTTTATAAAAAAATATTAATGTTTGTCATACTGTGTTTTGAGATAAGTTGTGATGTTCGTCGCCGGGTTTGAGTGTCACGTCAAGGGATTTAAAACTGAAATTTTCTGTCACCTTACTAGGTTATCCCTGATATCTTTTAGTTCCATAGAAAGTAGCTGTAGAACATTTACTTAACGCTTCTATATCACATTAGCCATAATAATTAGTGGAGTAATCTTCCTTGTTCAGTGGTTTTAGAGCAAGGAATTCTCGTGATAAATTAATTATTTCTAGGCTGTTTAAACACTAGAAATTATTTGCCGAATTGTTGTTTTATAAAGCCTTTTGTTTACTTTTTCTTAAATTTTCTTCCTTATTCCTCAGAGACCATTTTAGTTAATTCCATGCTTTGTACGTACCCAAATAGATCGCCTTATGCATAATTCAGTGTTAATCAATTCGTAAGTTGACGGTATTTACCACCCTCTTCCCAAAACCAAGTGAGTTACCTATATAGGCATTCTATACTTTTAAAAAACGGTTCGAAATTTGTTCGAATTTCGAATAACTCATTTTATATGAGTCCAATCGAAAAAATGTATGTAACAAAAATGTCATGAAATTCAATTTTCTATATACGTACAAAGTTTCATAAACATAATTTTATCATTAAATTTTTTTCCGAAATCCATATACGGTCCCCTTTACTCTCACTCAGTATAGGCGAGTAATTAGTCAAGTCAAACTAGAGAAAAATAGGGAAAAAATATTAGTGAGCTAATTTTTACATATGTCACTTTATAGGTGTTGTTATATCAAAGAAAAAAAGTTTACCACTTTGTCATTGGATTTGGAAGTTATTGAAGAAATTCATTTTGAAGGTTTAAAAACAGTGTTTCAATATCCGTGGAGTTTTTCGAAACGCCTTTCTGGTTAAAAAATGTCACTCATTTGCTAATTGCGGCTAGTGAAACTCATTTTATTTATATTTTACTTATAAGTAGGGTTGTGACGTGGCATTAAAGGCATGGTGCATGCATGCCCCATGCAGTTATTCTTAAAAGCAGGCTACATTCATGCAATATGCATGCATTTTCTATTGAATCGCATGCTGCATTTTTTTCTAGACTTATTTGTCTTGTCATAAAATGCAATGCTACTGAGATGAACTATATTTTTTTTGCCGTTTTGTTGTTATTATTTGAGTTTTACTTGGTTTCCACGGTACTATTTAAATTAATTCAATATTCACTATTTAGTATACTTTAAGGTAATACAAATTAAAAGTTTCCCTGTTACTGAGAAATTAAAAAAAAATTAAAACTGAATTGTTTTATTTAATATAACGTTTTCCACTCCAAAATTTCTATACCTATAAATATTTCATAACAAAGGACAATTTAGATATTTGATATCTGAATATTTTTTTATAGTCCTACCAAGGCATAAGTGGTAGGACTATAAGTGCATGCTTTCAAGCCATAAGTGCATGCTTTCAAGACATAAGTGCATGCTTTCAAGACATAAGTGCATGCTTTCAAGGCATAAGTGCATGCTTTCAAGACATAAGTGCATGCTTTCAAGCCATAAGTGCATGCTTTCAAGCCATAAGTCCATGCTTTCAAGACATAAGTGCATGCTTTCAAGGCATAAGTGCATGCTTTCAAGGCATAAGTGCATGCTTTCAAGACATAAGTGCATGCTTTCAAGACATAAGTGCATGCTTTCAAGCCATAAGTGCATGCTTTCAAGGCATAAGTGCATGCTTTCAAGGCATAAGTGCATGCTTTCAAGGCATAAGTGCATGCTTTCAAGGCATAAGTGCATGCTTTCAAGGCATAAGTCCATGCTTTCAAGACATAAGTGCATGCTTTCAAGACATAAGTGCATGCTTTCAAGGCATAAGTGCATGCTTTCAAGGCATAAGTGCATGCTTTCAAGGCATAAGTGCATGCTTTCAAGGCATAAGTGCATGCTTTCAAGGCATAAGTGCATGCTTTCAAGGCATATGTGCATGCTTTCAAGGCATAAGTGCATGCTTTCAAGGCATAAGTCCATGCTTTCAAGGCATAAGTGCATGCTTTCAAGGCATAAGTGCATGCTTTCAAGGCATAAGTGCATGCTTTCAAGGCATAAGTACATGCTTTCAAGGCATAAGTGCATGCTTTCAAGGCATAAGTGCATGCTTTCAAGGCATAAGTGCATGCTTTCAAGGCATAAGTGCATGCTTTCAAGACATAAGTGCATGCTTTCAAGGCACAAGTGCATGCTTTCAAGGCATAAGTGCATGCTTTCAAGGCATAAGTGCATGCTTTCAAGGCATGAGTGCATGCTTTCAAGGCATAAGTGCATGCTTTCAAGACATAAGTGCATGCTTTCAAGGCATAAGTGCATGCTTTCAAGGCATAAGTGCATGCTTTTAAGGCATAAGTGCATGCTTTCAAGACATAAGTGCATGCTTTCAAGGCATAAGTGCATGCTTTCAAGGCATAAGTGCATGCTTTCAAGCCATAAGTGCATGCTTTCAAGACATAAGTGCATGCTTTTCTGAGCATACATCATGCTTTTTAGAGCCTACATCATGCTTTTTAGAGCCTACATCATGCTTTTCTGAGCATACATCATGCTTTTTAGAGCATACATCATGCTTTTTAGAGCATACATCATGCTTTTTAGAGCATACATCATGCTTTTTAGAGCATACATCATGCTTTTTAGAGCATACATCATGCTTTTTAGAGCATACATCATGCTTTTCTGAGCATACATCATGCTTTTCAGAGCATACATCATGCTTTTCAGAGCATATATCATGCTTTTTAGAGCATAAGTGCATTGCTTTTATGGCATGTTCTTTAGTGCATGATTGCACAACCCTACTTATAAGTCTACACAGTACTATCATTTAAATCATATTCCATACAATTATGCCAAGATACTCCTTTGCATTGACCACAAATATTGGAGCATCGCAAGGAAATATCTGAATCAGGTACAACTTTTTGTACTACAATCCCCTTTACAGTTGCATCTGATCATTTTCAAGAGGGAATACGGAGCAGGGGGTTTGGAAGCGTAAATTAGCATCAGCCTTTCATTTTCAATTATCCACCTAAATTCAAGAGGATTCAAATAATTCCCTATCCTTGTTTGAACCTGACGAAACACTCTTACTGAATGAATGTTGGGCAGAGCATCTCAGGCTGGAGAGGTTTATTCCCAATACACACTTTATTAATGTACCCCCTAATCGATGGTGATCGAGATTCGATGATTTTGTTACTCCATGTAATAGTAAAAGCAATCTCTCACCAGCATGCATGGGATATATCATCTTTTTGAGGTATACTGTTGAGAAAAGGCATCATGTCTTTTTGAAATTAGGATCAGCTCTTCACTTTTTCAGTTCTGCTCCCTTCCCAATGGAATGTACCCTAGAGGTTGTATCGCATCCTAGAAGTGCATGTATTGGCAATATCAGTTTGACAATGTTTAGTCCAAGAGCTCCGATTACATGCTTGATGTTTCATATCTTGATGGATCAGTAACACTAATAGATCAGTATCCTCTCAATAACCACAGTGTCGTGAGTTTCAGATGTTCTTAGTGTTGTTAGTACAATCAGCAAATCCGCGTCATCTGTTGCCTGAAGTGTCTTCATGTCATTGCTATTGAAGTCTTCTAGACGCAATTTAATGAATTGTTCTTTATTGCTCTCGTTCTTCAAAAAATCTTCTTTCTTAATAACAATCAGCACTGCCTTCTTTCTGACTTCTATATTTGAACAACTGGCCTTTCCCTTTCAATGCCGGAAATGTGTCACATCTTTGGTTGAGAGTTTACTTGTATAACATTCGATACGAAATTCGATGTATCAATGAGCCCCCATCTGAAGCATAGGCACAATTTGAAGGCATTTCGGGTTCCAAATAAAATTACTTAGTTGAGATTTATTCATCTTTATCCACCAACGAAGAAGGATCAGTAGACAATTCATGAGAGAAAATCTGCTTCATTGGAACTTCACAGCCAATACCTTGAACAAAGGTAATAATCTTTTGAAAGAAAAGCTGTGGGTTAACATTGACTATGGATTTGTCTTGTTTTAGAGTAGAGCAAGATCTCCACAGTAGCCATGTTACTATTTGGAAACAGGTTGCTAATGATGCACAACCTGAAATACCTTCAAATTGTGCCTACGTTTTGATTGGTATTGATCGGATGTTTCTTTTGTTTTGAATTTTGGAAAATTATTTCCCTATTGAAGATATTGCTTTGAGAATTTTATCCTATTAATGCGATTTGTTACAAAGACAATCCTTTATGCATTAAGTACTATTAAAGCTAAGGATGTATAAAGATTTTGTAACATGAAAGAGTCTATTTTTTATTACTTATACGGCGTGACACAAAAAAAGAGGGATGAAAGTAAACGCTTATAACTCGAAAAGTAGTACACTTCGATGAGAGATGTTGTGGGTACAACAACGACTTGTTGGTCAATTTTGTTCTGGCAATTAGGTCTGAGTTGTTGCATCGTCTTGTTGAAACCAACGGTCAGGGTGGATGTCGCCAGTTTAAATAATGTTTAATATTTCAATATTTACATCAGATGTTACTGTGCGTGCATTTTCATCAGAATCTTGAAAAAAAATGGGCCAATCTCGGCTAGAACTTAGGCCGCACCAGACGGATACCTTAGGCGAGTGTAGAGGTTTCTCGAAAATTCTGTCGGGCTTTGTTGGATTTCACATGCAGAAATTTAGAGCATTTGTTATACACTCAATAAATCTTGAAGATATACTCTATCTTGTGGTTTTTATTTCATCTTTTTAAGTGTACTATTTTTTGAGTAATATGCGTTTACTTTCATCCCTCTTTTTTTGTGTCACGCTGTACAATCACATGCGGGAAATAATAAATTCCTGATTAAATGAAGTATCTAACGTCAATTCAAATTTTGTCTATATTTGATCTTCAAAAGAGTACATGAAGTAGATTCGTAGAGAGTGTAATTAACTCTGTAAATTTCCGAAAATCATACAAAGAAGTAGCTACCTATCTATTTCAAAAATAGGTAGTTATGGAAGAGGCAGCAATCGTCGACACTGCTAATTTTAATCTCTTTGCACTCGTACAGCAGTCGCCTCTTCTTTCCTAAGAGCATAATATTCTCATTGACGATATTGAAAGTCGCAGGCTGGGTCAACGTTACAACTTTCTAATGGTCTTATCCGAAAATTGTACTTGAAACTTGGTTGGTTTATAATAATAATATAAATAATAACTTTATTGAAAATAATAACAAACTTTAAAAATTGTTACAAAAACACAAATACTAAATCAAAACTTATTAATACAATATAAACTTTTCTAATCTCAATAAATTCAAGCCTGTGCGAAGTTTCTAGGTGAAACTTCTCAGATTTCATCTGCGTTATTTTGATAAAGTTTCATTAAAATTTCGAATTTTATGGTAGTTATACCAATACTTTTGATGAAATAATTTCTTTCAAATAACTAAAAAATGTTATGGAGTTGAAATATTTTGTGTGATTATATCAATCGCACTGAATTTTTGCGAGGGGACTCTAATCAATTATTTATTAGTTATCAAAAGCCTTATGAGCCACTCTCGAAAGCAACAATCAGTCGCTGGTTACTAACGGTTATGGAGGAAGCTGGTATTGATGTTACTGTGTTTAAAGCACATAGCACTAGAGCAGCTTCGGCCTCTGCAGCACGTAGTAACAGTAACCAATGGAGGAGATCCTAAAAATTTCGGGTTGGACTAACTCTTAATTTTTAGAGATACTGCGATAAGACAAAGGCGTTTTGAGATATCTCCTTTTTCATCGATCATCTGATGCTTTGAAATCTCACAAGTTTGACAGTTGACTCTGTAGAACCGGCTCCATGAAGAACAAGAATGTCTATAAGTAATTGAAAAGTTACCCGAGGCTCACCTGTAAGGTGAAGGGTGACTGCAATTACTTTATGGACGTTCATTTTCTTCAATGGAGCTGTTCTTTCCCTCCCTACCGATTGTCCGCCCGAACACCTCCATGAAGTTGATCAGATGGTCAACTCAACTTTAAATACTGAATGCTATAAGCCAGCCAAATACTAGCTGAACATCTACAAGTTGTCTCAATAGAACCGGCTTCATGAAGAACAAGAACGTCCATGAAGTAATTGCATTCACCCTTCCCCTTACAGATAAGCCTCGGGTAACTTTTCAATTTTATTGAAATATTTTTATACTGTTCGATAGATTATTAAATTCTTAACAACTCTGAGTTGTATCACGTTCGTGTTTAATCAACCGTTCAAGAGATATTGTACAGAATTTGTTTCTTCCATTGCTAATTTTCGCAGTGAATAGCAGTTAGTTTTTTGTTTTTTGTCTATTGTGCAGCGGAAAACATATATTTTTTTAAATTGACTCATTCTACAGATTATTAAGTTTTAAAGAATTCTAGATTGTATCACGCACGAGTTTAATCTACTGTTTAAAAGATATTCAAAATGAAAGACAGAAATTGTTCTTTTCTCCTACTAATCGACGGAATGCTCAGCTCTTGGTTTTTTGTCTATTTTACAACGGAAAAACTATTATATTCAAACATTTTGGTATCGTATGATAGTTTAATTAATTTAAAAGAGTTCTTAGTACGGAACTACTATCCAAATATGTATAGTTTTAGAGAAAAACGCATTCTTCTTACTGTTTCACAACTATTCTTCAAAAATCGTACATCTGACAATTTTTTCCCTATTCGATTAACCTGTCATAGTTTATGATCCTTGGTCATGGCATCATTATCATTAGAGAAAATGTGCTTATTGAGCACCATGTTATACACAAGGTTCATAGACTATAACAGGACCCAGGTTAGACGAATAGAAATAATAAGACAACTTCAAAGTGTTACTATGAACTGCATCCACCACGTCTTCAAACAATTTTAAAAGTTAATTAACATTTTTTATTAAAGTGCTATCAAAATAATTCTCCCTACATGATAATTAGTCCTAGGTATTAAATATTTGAATAAAATATACTTTTTTAATTTCGGAGAACCTAATATCGTTTTCTAAATCATCTCTGAAATTAAAAATGTTATTTTATTAAAAAATAAATAATAACTGTTAGGTAGTACTTTGAAGAATTATTTTGATAAATCATTACAAAAGAAGTTTAAGGACCCCTGCTCAATCAGGGGTCCTTAAACTACACTTGGATTAACACTGGGGTTCTTCAACTACACTTATTTTGAAAATTTGGGGTCCTTAAAGTATATCATTATTTCCTTATAATGATTTTATTCAATTATAATGATTATAATATATTCATATGTTAGTTACGATTTCCTTATATCGGGTAACATTTTGTTTTTATTTACCAATATTGCTATCATTTTACCTAGATAGTTGAATTTGCTTCATCCATTCAATGGCCGGTAGTGGATCTTCACCAAGTAGAGGTAGAATTTCTGTTTGGAATTTTGCTCTGCCCATTTTTTTGTTTCTCTGAACACTGTAGTAGAAGAATTATTTTAATTTGATTGCAATCAAGACATGCAGAACGCCGTAGCATAGAAACATTCAAAAATTCACTGGGGTCCTTAAACTACACTTGATCCCAAAAAATAATTAATCTTTAAAGTTAAAGTACCTATACACTATATAGGTAACAACTTACTAATTTTACACAGTTGTCAGTATGTAGGTGTAGGTAGGTAGGTACTACGATTCCAGGACAATAACCCCTCGTGCAAAAAAAAAACCTGTTCAAAATACCCCCCGGACAAAAAAAAACCGTGCAATAAGCCCCCGGACAAATACCTCCCAAGCAAGAAAACCCCGGTGCAAAAAAACCCCGGTCTATATTAATAGCTAATTCATTTTTATTAATATATTAAACATTATTCAATGCGAAACAATAATTATTTGAGGTATACCCAATTACCTATTTTATAGTAAAAATAAGTACAGTATACATTTTGTCACTATCAAACCTGGCCAGGGAGGGGCAAGCCTCCCCCCCTCAAACCCCCTCAATCGGACCGCTAACCTAACCTTAGGTGCACTATATCTCTTTATATTTATAGCATATAGTAATTTAATTAATAAAAAATTAATGAAAATTAATTTAAATGAATTATGCTATTTATATCGACCGGGGTTTTTTTGCACCGGGGGTTTTTTGCTTGGGGGGTTCTTGTCCAGGGGTATTTGTCCGGGGGGTTTATTGTACGTTTTTTTTTTGTCCGGGGGGTATATTGCACGGGTTTTTTTGACCACGGGGGTTTTCTGCACGGGGAGTTATTGTCCTGTCACCTGGTACTACATAGGCTATATAAATAAGTAATATTAGTAACCTAAAAAAATTGATATAGCATTGCATTGTCATGAAACCTATGTTATAAATAATTGACATGTTATATTATTTACTTCCTATTTTACTATTGCAATATTATGCGTGTTCTAATTCTAATAGTAATAAAAGCGAATGAAAATGTTAACTAGTACCCCATTATATTTAAACTCACGAGATGTTTGTAGCATCCTGGCATTCTGGTTTTTATCCATTTAAAGCGAAAAAATTAGAATATTGAATATTTTTATACCATTCGATAGATTATTAAATTTATAAGAGTTCTGGCTAGTGATCCACTATGGTTCAATTTATAGTTTTAGAGATATTCAAGACGAAAAACTGCAGTTTTTTTTATCAATACTGGGTAGCTCACTAATTCTCGGAGTTTATGGCAGTTAGTTTATTATCCATTTACAAGCGAAAAATCAATAATATTGAATTTTTTTAAACCATTCGATAGATTATTAAATTTGATAGTTTAACAGATATTGAAGACGAAAGCTCTTTCCATACACTGTTGCTCACTAATCACCGGAGTGAATGGTCTTCAGTTTTTTAACCATTTTTCCGTGGAAACACAATTATATTATTATAATTTGATATCATCTACCGGGTCTTTCCCAGAATAGCGCCGCTAAATATTTATTAATGTAATTACATTAAATGTGTGTCGTAAATACAAAGTTAATAAAATGAATGAAAATTAGATCATTAAGATTTATTATAACCAATATGATAACCAATATGATAATGATAACCAAGATGATAAATGATGACCAAGATGACAAATGATGACCAATATGATAAATGATAAACAATATGATAAATGATGAGCAATATGATAACCAATATGATAAATGATGAGCAATATGATAAATGATAACCAATATGATAACCAATATGATAAATAATAAACAATATGATAAATGATAACCAATATGATAAATGATAACCAAAAAGATAATGATGACCAAAATGATAATGATGACCAATAAGATAATGATAACCAATAAGATAATGATAACCAATAAGATAATGATAACCAATAAGATAAGGATAACCAATAAGATAAGGATAACCAATAAGATAAGGATAACCAAAATGATAAATGATGACCAATAAGATAATGATAACCAATATGATAATGATAACCAATAAGATAATGATAACCAATAAGATAATGATAACCAATAAGTTAATGATGACCAATAAGATAATGATGACCAATAAGATAATGATGACCAATAAGATAATGATGACCAATAAGATAATGATGACCAATAAGATAATGATGATAAATATGATAAATGATGACAAATAAGATGATGATAACCAATAAGATGATGATAACCAATAAGATGATGATAACCAATAAGATGATGATAACCAATAAGATAATGATGACCAGTATGATAATTAATAACCAATTTGATAATGATTGATAACCAAAATGATAATGATTGATAGCCAATAAGATAATGATAACCAAAAAGATAATGATAACTAAAATGATAATGTTTGATAACCAAAATGATAATGATAACTAAAATGATAATGTTTGATAACCAAAATGATGATGATTGATAACCAATATGATAATGATTGATAACCAATATGATAATGATTGACAACCATTATCATATTGGTTATCAATCATTATCATATTGGTTATCAATCATTATCATTCTGGTTATCAAACATTATCATTATCATTTTGGTTATCAAACATTATCATTTTAGTTTGATAACCAATATGATAATGATAACCGATATGATAACCGATATGATAATGATTGATAACAAATATGATAGTGATTGATAACCAATATGATAGTGATTGATACCAATATGATAGTGATTGATAACCAGTATGATAGTGATTGATAACCAATATGATAGTGATAACCAATATGATAGTGATAACCAATATGATAGTGAAAACCAATATGATAATGGTAACCAATATGATAGTGGTAACCAATATGATAATGGTAACCAATATGATAATGGTAACCAATATGATAATGGTAACCAATATGATAAATGATAACCAATATGATAATGATAACCAATACGTATAACAGTTATACAGGTAATTCCTATTAAATAATGTGCCTCTAATAAACTAATAAAAAATGATATTGATATGTAAATATATTAATAAATATTTTGCGCCGCTATATATTCTGGGAAAGACCCCATCTACCTAACAGATTATTAAATTTAGAAAAATTCTGAGTGCAGAACTAGTATCGAAAAATGTACAGTTTATGAGAAAACCCCATACCTATATCTCACTGTTTCACAACTCATTTTTAAAAAGTGCCTTATCGTACATCTGAAAAAAAATTCTATTCGTTTAACCTGTTATAGTCTATAAACCTTGGTTATACATTATGATGGTTTTATACTTTTTCTATGTAATTGTTATCTTTTTATCATCTCTTATATCAATTAACTAGACAATGCGAATTTAATATATAGAATATATAAAAATTCTCTCCGTATCATAGCTATGAGAAGCAAGAATATAAATGTTAGAAATGCATTATAATTTTTAGTAAGACACTGACTTGGTAAGAGACCTACGCTCAATTTTTCAACAAAATGGGATTCGGTGCACGACTTGGCAATTTCTTGGCTAGGACATTTTGCTGCGGATTACCCGTGAGGACAAGAGACCATTCTTAAGATTATGAAGAATACGAGATGAAAAGAAGATATCCAGTTAATTGCAGGAGAACGTACGGGACACCTGTGATGTCCTCAAACTCCAAATCTTCATCAAGAAGATCTTCTTATGGAAGAAGAGAGTAACGAAGAAGAATGGATGACCAATCGCTGCGTATCAGAGCGCTGGAGTAGGACAGGAGATAAAGAAGGAAAGACATCATTCCTATTCGTTACGAACATGGGAGTTAAACACGGGGAATAAGGGCACCTGATAATTTGAGAAGAAGTCGCTAAAGAATAAAGGAGACAAGGAGCAAGTAATTAAGCTCTAGATCTTCCGCTACGAAGAGCTACCGATCAAGAAACGCAGGATCTCCAATTCTACGGGAAATCGGAACTGTCGGCTCGTCATCTGTGTAGAGGTTGTTGAGGAAATTCTCTCTGGAATGAACAGCTTTCTTGGAATAATTATTATTCTAATTATAAACTTTAACGAACTGTTTGACTTTCATTAAATAATGGAACGAATGTAAATAATAAATAAAAAAGCAATAAAATTTATAAATATTAGATTGCAAATATAGACTATTTACTTTAAAATATACAGGCTTTTATTATCCTATACGTATTTATTTATTTAAACATAATGTTTCCCAACAATGAATGTAAGAGAGCCGGGATTACTCTCTCACACTGACTAATTGACAAAACTAATAATTTATACAGAAGAAAAAAGCTAAATGCTTTTAGGGCAACCTATTTAAAATAAAAATGTTACACATGATGGACCTACCTATAAACTTTGAAAGAATGAATAAACATACATAATATCATAAAAAAAAGTGCTACTGAAGAGCAAGCAGATGGACTTTATAAGAACTTTTGAATTTACAGATACCAGAATTAGACTTCAAATTTTCACCAATATCATTCCACATACTGCATCCTTTGTGATAAATACTATTTTGAGATTTAGATCTACTGAAAAGAGGCAACGTTATATTTGAGGTGTTCCTAGTAGAATACGAATGTGCATTTGAGTGAGTGGTAATATAGTTTAACAATTCAGGGAAATAGACATCAATATTAACAGTTTTATAAAAGAATACACCAGTTTTAAGTTTATGTAAATTATCTAATTTCAGAATTTTAAGTTGAGTGAACATACCAGCGGTGTGTTCACGATGAGGTGCTTTTCTTATTGCACGTATTGCTCTTTTTTGTAAAGTGTGAATACTATTTGTTAAGAAATTTGAAGTATTATACCAAAGTTCAATTGCATAGGAAATATTAGAATCAATGAAAGAGCTGTAAAACATTAGCAAAACATTCTCGAGAACAACATGATTAATTTTATAGAAAATGCCTATATATCTAGAAATCCTTATGGATAATCTACCAATGTGATTCGAAAAAGTTAAATTGTTATCAAGTGAAAGTCCAAGAAAATTAACTTCTCTTCCAAACTGTATTTCCACTCCGTCTATTACTATGGGACCGAGTTGATAAGAATTACGGTACGAGAAAACTGTTTTTTTTGTTTTATCAGGGTTAATCATTATTTTATTTTTCTGTAGCCAGTTAGTAATCAAATTTAAATTTGAATTGATATCATTGTGAATTATGTGCAAAGCAGATTTTGGAAACTTCAAAGAAATAGTAGAATCATCAGCAAATAAAGTGAATTTAAAAAAGTTTGTACAGTTTGGAAAATCATTAAAAAATATCAAAAACTGCAATCCACCTAGCACACTCCCTTGGGGCACTCCACATGTAACTTCCAGATCATTAGACGATATATTATCTATAACAACTGACTGAGTACGATTTGACAGATAAGATCGGAGCCATTCCAGTGGAGTACCCCGAACACCATAGTGAGACAATTTAGACAACAGTATATCATGTGACACAGAGTCAAATGCTTTCTTTAAATCTAAAAACATAGAAAAATAGAGATCACCATTGTCTAAACTACTATATACATCACTAACAATATTAAGCATTGCCTGAGTCGTACCTTTATTTGACCTAAAACCATACTGATGTTCGTAGAAAACATCATTGACTTCAAAATAGTTTACAAGTTTATTGTACATAACTCTTTCATATATTTTAGAATAAGTGGGCAATATTGATATCGGTCTGAAATTACCAACTTATGTAGTGGTACTACTTTTGCTTTCTTTAAGCTTTGAGGAAATTGACCATTTAAAAGTGACCTGTTTACCAAACATGCCAGAATTGGAGAAAGTACAAAGGATAAGCGCTTCAGAATGAATACAGGGAAAGAATTAACGTGACATGGTTTGCTATTCAAAGACATTATCACTTTATTAATACATATAGATGAAATAGGTGAACCAAAAAAAGAATCTGCATAATTGCCCGCTAAATACCCCATATGTCCGTCAAATTGATGAGGAAAACTAGCATTTATGTGCTCCCCAATGGAAGAGAAAGTATTCATTGAATTTATTGGCAACGGAAATTAGGTCGGTAATCCTATTACCTTCATTATCAGTTAAAGAAAAGGCTGTCTTACTTTGTTTTGTAGTACCCTTCATCAAATTATTTATCAAGTTCCAAGTGTTTTCCATATCTGATTTGTAATCAAAAAATTTCCTCTGAAAGTAAGATTTCTTTTATCTCTAATTTCTTTTGTAACTAAGTTTTTATATCTTTTAAATTGTAAACTACTGATTTTTATCCATTCTGAAAAGTATGTAATAATTAGATCTTTTCTTTATTTTTGATCTAGTTACACCATCTATCCAAGGTTTGGCTACATTTTTATAAGACACAGTTTTAGTTTTTATTGGACAATGATGATTATAAATTTGCATTATTTTACTATCAGTCAGATATACCCTCATCAACCCCATCACATTGAATGACAGAAGAAAAGTCATGATCATTAATTGCATGGCACAAATTAGATAATGATTCGTTATTATGAAGTCTATAGGAAACAGTAGTTGATGCCTGATGTTGATATGAAAACAAATTATGAGTGACTGAAAAAACTAAACAATGATCGGACATATCACAAGGTATAATTCCTGAACTGCTATCAGACACATCTGTGGAGAATATATTATCAATTAGTGTGCAACTATTTTCAGATATTCTTGTTGGTTTTGTGATTAACGGATTATAAAAATGTTGAAACATCATATTTAGGAAATTAAGACAATTTGCATCACCGTTAACATTCAAAAGATTATAGTTAAAATCTCCACATATGTGCACTGAATGAGTAGATATAGATGACAAACTATGTAAAACATTTTCTAGCATATTTAAGAAGAGGTCAGTTTCACAATTGGGCGGTCTGTATATCACACCAACAACCATTTTTTTGTCAATTTTAGCTACACTAACAGATAAGCACTCCATAGAATCATCACAATAGCACAACTCCTCAATTACCGTTCACTCAAAACCTCCCATCACTCCTCACCACGTGGTGTGGACTGTATCCACTGAAATCCACCAAATTGACCGATGCATCGTTTAACCAAGAGTAAGAAAAACAAACTAAATCGAAATTCAAATTAGGTGTTTGCAAAAAACATGTAATCTCATCCACTTTTGGATATAAAGAGCGAATGTTAATGTGCATCAACTTCAAATTTCTTTCATTACTACCAAAGGTCTTATTAAACTCTGACACAGAATAATACGCCGATCTAATAATGGTAGGATAAGAATCGTTCATCTCTCTTGGCATTTCACTCAACTCATTCTCGTCCTCACCCATCACAGTAAATAAACCATTCACTAGGCAGCATAGTAATTAAAGCATTAAGTGCAACTATAATCTGTCTGTCCGTCACACTAACAGTTGGTAATTTTAAAGCAGCTGGTAGTACAGATACGAAACACATATAGGAGTAAGTCAAACGGTCCTCTCAATTTCCGTAGACTTATGGTGACGCATAGTTATAATAAAAACGGAGGGTAGGTAAAATAATGTGTTAAAACACGCTTTGTAAGTTTTTTAAGCAGCTATTTATTGGAAGTAGACCTTTAATGGAAAGGTTACAAATTAATAACATGGCAGAGGCTCAGATATTGGTAGGTATTCAAAGCTTATACTCAAGGAACTTTCAGCAATACTAAATTTTACACACTCTACATTCAGCAGAGCTAAGACACAAGAGTTAGGGTAAAGACCTCATATTACGGCAGAAAGACATCAATGAGAAATGTTTTTGGATTCTACAAAAGATATAAATAGAACTCAGTTAAAAGAGGCCGCCTACACTAAAAAGATATTCTAGATATGGCATCACAAACCGTATGCCATCTTCAAAATTTGTGTTTCATACATTAAATATATGAATAGCATTATACTAATTTATATTATTTACATTTTACAGTTATAATAGTTTTATATTTTATAATTATAATAATAATTACGTAAAGATTTAATAATTCAACATTATTATGTGCAGTTTAATTTCTAATAGTTTCCTGCGATGTGACCCACCACTGGGTCACACTCAACTTCAGTTACAGCGATGTGACCCACCACTGGGTCACACTCAACTTCAGTTACAGCGATGTGACCCACCACTGGGTCACACTCAACTTCAGTTACAGCGATGTGACCCACCACTGGGTTACACTCAACTTCAGTTACTGGGATGTGACCCACCACTGGGTCACACTCAACTTCCAGTTACTGCGATGTGACCCACCACTGGGTCACACTCAACTTCAGTTACAGCGATGTGACCCACCACTGGGTCACACTCAACTTCAGTTACTGGGATGTGACCCACCACTGGGTCACACTCAACTTCCAGTTACTGCGATGTGACCCACCACTGGGTCACACTCAACTTCAGTTACAGCGATGTGACCCACCACTGGGTCACACTCAACTTCAGTTACTGGGATGTGACCCACCACTGGGTCACACTCAACTTCAGTTACAGCGATGTGACCCACAACTGGGTCAGACTCAACTTCAGTTACTGGGATGTGACCCACCACTGGGTCACACTCATATTCCAGTTACTGCGATGTGACCCACCACTGGGTCAGACTCAACTTCAGTTACTGGGATGTGACCCACCACTGGGTCACACTCATATTCCAGTTACTGGGATGTGACCCACCACTGGGTCAGACTCATATTCCAGTTACTGGGATGTGACCCACCACTGGGTCAGACTCATATTCCAGTTACTGGGATGTGACCCACCACTGGGTCAGACTCATATTCCAGTTACTGGGATATGACCCACCACTGGGTCAGACTCATATTCCAGTTACTGGGATGTGACCCACCACTGGGTCACACTCATATTCCAGTTACTGGGATGTGACCCACCACGTAAGTGTCTACACTTTCGATGTAGACAAAATAAACAAAATCGATCTCTCTGTATCGTTCAGATACAATTTTAGATTAGTGATGCAACATTCAAATAAATAAAAAAGAGATTTAAATGAAAGCGTTTTAGATATAAAAAAATATCTAAATTGAAGATATTTGGGAACTAATTCGATGGATTGTTGATACCATTATACTGTATCAAGACTCTTTCTAAATGACGCATAGAAACGAATGCATTTTAGTTACGAAGTAGACAGCAAATTCGATATCAAATATATATCTATATTGAAGATATATTTTCTGTAGAAAGTTAAAATATCGAACTGTATTTCTTACCTACTTCTACTTTATTACATAGAGTGCAATTTACGTTTGGGGGCATATCAATTTTCTTAATGCTACACAGGATGCGGAGAAAGTCCCCGATCAAATTTTATTCTTTAAATTAAAGATGTTATTTATTTACTGAATTTATCCATTTATATCTCCTTCTCTTCCTATAATCATATACTTTAATGTTCCAGGTCTAAATTTTGATAAATTTACATTGTCTTTTGTAAAAATGAGTCAACGTGAGGCTATTATTCAGCTACACTGCGCGGGGAAGACAAACCCAGAGATTGTTAAGCTGTTAAAAGCACCGAAATCGACTGTTAGACATGCTGTTAAACGCTACTAAGAACTTGAGACAACAGTTGATCGACCAAGGTGTGGACGACCTCGCACCGCACACACTCCAGCCAAAATCAAAGCCATTAGGGAGCGGATAAGAAATACCCCAAGCGAAGCATGAGAAAGATGGCTAAGAGTACGGATATTGAAGAAAAAAGTGTGAGAACCATCGTCAAAGAAGACCTCAAGTTGTCCCCCTTCAAAATGACCAACATGCAACAGCTCACAGACTTGCAGAAACAAAATAGGCTGGACTGATCAAAGATTCTTTTGAATGCAATGAAAGATGGCACGCAAGCTGGTGAGATCGTGTTTTCGGATGAGAAAATGTTCACTGAGGAGGCCAAATTCAACTCCCAGAACGACAGAATTTTGGCAAAAAGTGCTTTCAGTATCCCTCCATCCGTAAAGACTGTGTTCCTTTGCCAAAAGCCTGCCTCTGTGATGGTGTGGGCTGCCATCTCTGAGAGTTGGAGATCTCCTCTAATTTTTGTCAAAGAATGCACTAAAGTTAATGCAAAGTCGTATATCGAGGATATTTGACTCCAGGACAGGCCTTTTACCTTTCAACAGGACGGTACGCCCTCGCACACAGCGAACAAAACTCAGGATTGGTGTGAGCGTCACTTTCCTGCGTTTTGGAGGAAGGAATTGTGGCCTTCTTAATCGCCGGACCTGAACCCTCTGGACTTTTGTGTGTGGTTCATCTTGGAGAAAGAAGTGTGCGCTACAGCTCATGATACTACGGAAACTCGGAAGAAGTCTCTCGAGCGACAATGGGCCAAAATTCCCCAAGAAACGTTCCGGGCCGCAGTAAAGAGCTTCAGAGGTAGACTCGAGAGGGTAATCGCTGCCAATGGTTGTCATATTGAAAAAATAATTGGTAGAACTGTTAAATGGGTTTATTGAGATAGTGTGTGATAAGTTTGATTTTATTTCATCCATCACAGCTCATTATATTAACATTTTATATGATCGGGGACTTTCTCCGCACCCTGTATATATAAATTAAATGGGTAGAAATGAAGTTATGTGTCTGAGTATCGAACGTGGGCCTGCAGTTCTGTTGATAAATTTATATGCAAGCAGGCCCCACTTTAATAACTCCCGCTTTAATAAAAGTGGTATTTATTGTCTAAATATTAAAGCTGTCACGGACAAGGTTCGTAGACTATAACAGGTTAAACGAATAAAAAATGGTACGACAACTTCAAGTTGTTACTAAGAGCTGCATCCACAAATTCTTTAGGCAATTTTTATTTTTCTGTTTAAATTGCTATCCAAATAATCCTTCCTACATACTAATTAGAAATTAGGTATTACATTTTAGAATAAATATATAAAATATACTTTTTTTTAATTTCAGAGAACCTAGGTAGTCGGTGGGGTAGATGGTTTTAATTTACTGTTATTTGTATTTATCAATTAGTTTCTAACCACACACAAAATAAAATAAACTTAGTAGGCTGGGGAATGAAAGCGTTGTAGGCAACAATTTTATTATAAGTCTGCGCGTGACAAGATCTCGGGTTGAAGTGTCTCACTTTCCGGTTAACGGCTCAATCAAACTCAAGTTTTGATTACTTCATGGAAAGTTTCCTTAAGATAATTAATATTAAATGAATAAATGAATCTAATACATCAGTTTTACATAGTTAAACTAACAAAAATAGTAATTTAATTAATATAGAGTATCTTGAAAAAGCAAAAGTTCTAATATTAAGATTTAAACATTGTACTAAATATCTTATAAATAAACGGTTAAAATATCTTCCAGAAACTTCAGAATGATGCAATCGGAATGTCGATTGCATCAGCCTAATTTGATATTTGAATTTAAATAAAAGATGAACATAAAATGTGTAATAAAAGAAAGAAATTATTTTATTATTTAGATTAGATTTTAATTGGTATATATTTATAGTTTTTATTGTAATCAAAAGAAAGCAGAAATATTATGAATAAATTTAAAAGATTAATGTAATCACTACAACAGTTCCCCATCCGGTAGCGGAGCTACAAAATGCAATTTATTCAAAAATAGTGATATGAATTATCACGTAAAAATTTAACAGATCTACCGGAACGAGTTCGTGTTACAGCTGGAGGTTTTATTGGGTCAATTTCAGGACCAGACTCTCAATTTGGTGCTTAACCAGAGTCAGAATCTGATTCTTCTGTCTCTATCTTGCTTGCTTGTTTTGCTGAGGCTTTTTCTAGTGGAAGAGGAGTACGGCAAGGCTTTAATCTGTCTATAGAAACAGTCGAGTGAGATTTGTTCATTAATTCAATTGTGAAATGTTTGTTAGATCGCCTCAAAACTTTGTAAGGACCAGAATATGGCGCTTCCAAAGGTTTGCGGACACGATCTGTTCTCAGCCAAACAAGCTCGCAAGTTTTTAAATCATTTGGAATATAAGACTTAGAGCTTTTAGGATGGATTTTTCCAGAGGAAAGATTATCTATATCAAGTAAGGACATTTCTTTGGCTAACTTGGATATCTCATCATGGTTGTAAGGGGTTGAATTGTTTTTAGAAATTAGTAGTTTAGGCATTAAAATATTAGTTCCAGTCATGGCTGTAAATGGAGAAAAATTAAACTCATTAGGAATAGAACGCAATGCTAAGAGAACAATTGGTAAAGCGTCTAACCATGACTGCTTTCTGGCAATTATAGCAGTTTTTAAAGATCTATGTAGTCTTTCACAGTTACCATTTGTTTGAGGGTGATATGAAGTTGTTCTTAATCTGTAAAAGCCAGTTAATTTAGACAGTTCTAAGAACAATTCGCTTTCAAATTGGCTTCTTCTATCTGTGAGGACATGAAGGGGAACACCAAAACGTGATATCCAAGTTTCTAGAAAGGCAGAGGTAACTGTTAATGCCGAAATGTCGGTAAGTGGGACCGCTTCCATCCACCTTGTTGTTCTATCGATCATTGTTAAAAGATATCGATATGGACTTGGATAAGGTGAATTAGATTTATTTACAGCAGGCAGAAGACCTACTATATCTATATGAACAGTTTGAGATCTAGGAGATGGAAGGGAAAATGGCTCAATTGGGGATTTAGTATGGCGGTGAATCTTTGATTTTTGACATGATGAACATTCACGACACCATACTCTAATGTCTCTATCCATTCCAGGCCAAAAGTATCTACTTTTAATTAACTTGAGGGAAGATTTAACGCCTGAATGTGCAAGATTATGAAAATTATCGAAGACTAATTTGCGAGATAATTTAGGAATGTAAGGTCTAGGGCAAGGTAGACTGCAATCACAGAAAACACTACTATCTTTGTTTATCTCAAATTCTGTGAGAGAGTCTCTGATGTCCGACATTTCATCATCAACTAGTTGCTGCTCTGATATTATGGGAAGATCACATATATCTAAAGTTATTTCATTACATACTCGTGATAGGCAATCAGCAACTACATTAGATTCGCCCTTGATGTGTTGAACATCATGAATGAATTCTGACAGAAGGGAGAGATGTTGCTGTTGTCTGTCTGATTTAGCTAAAATTCTACTTTTGAATGCACTAACTAAAGGCTTATGATCTGTTAATAAAACGACATCTCTTCCTTCAATCAGGTGTTTAAAATGCGAAACAGAATGATAGGCAGCTAATAATTCTCTGTCATATGCAGAATATTTGGTTTGAGGTTCAGTGAGTTTCTGGATCTAAAACAGTAAATTAAATTCTCAAATCTTACATCACCTGTTGAGAACTTTAGCTACAAGATGAATTATTGTCATATGAAACACATCTACCCATTAGTATGTTGCTACTTCAATTCCATTTTTAAAATACTTGTTGCTCATTATTTAAAGCGAATTATGCAACGGAGTTAATGTTGAAAGATTTTCTAATTTTGTAATTAATAAAGATCCAGTAAACCCGATTATCATATCTAATTTTATAACTTAATCGATGAGTGCACATTTTATGTGTGTTCATACGAAATGGTTTTGCTTAGGTTACCATACTGTACTATATTAAAGACCTGGCTATTTTAGGTCTATTGGAAAGAAAATCCTAACTCATCAATTAATTCGAATACCCTGATAACATTGCACTATCGGGCTAACGTCGGTAAACGTTGGCAAAGTAAAGGGACGATCGGTCATTGGCACGCCAATGCTATTGCATACTGGGCCAATGTATGGTAAAAGAGATTGGGCCAATGGTTGCCAAACAGCACTGGCCCAATGAAGGGAAACATTGGTTAACAATCCAGTGATTTTTTGATGTACCAGTATATTTATTATACTGGTCTACCAGTTCTATTTGGCAGTTATCGCCAGACAATCAGAGAGATTAGGTGCAAACGATCTAATCACACCAAATAGCCAAATTAATACCTCAATTAGGTATATATTTGGAATTGTAGCCGTTTCTGGCAATTTGGTAAAAAATGGGCCTGTTATCCCTTCAATTTTTATTTTAACCCATTATTTATTTCAATCATAAAAATGAGCCTGGCCGCTAGTTAATTCATATGTTTAGTATAAAAAGTTATTTTTCCGATTGAAATAATTTTTTCAGGTTGTAAATTAAACTTTTCATTCAAATAAAATGTAAGATATTATTATTTGGTTAAATTAGCATAAATAAAATAATATATGTTTGAATTTGAATAGGAAATTAATTTGTATATTGTTTCCCCTTGATTTTAATATATAAGATGTATTTATAGGTTGGTTACTACATTGTGAGAAGTAACTGTTGTCTTCACGTGTTCTGTATGGCGTAATGCACATCTAATATAAAATAGCACAGGCCGTAGACAGGTGTTACATCGGCAACATTATGTATCTATAACAAGTTTATAATTCATTAATTAATAATTAAGTTATTCATGAGACATTTATGAGTCATTTGCTAGAACTGGGTCAGTGAGTTGACAAAACGTCAGATTTGCACTAGCCCAATGCAACACTAGGTATAGCATTTCATCGGCAACGTTAAGTATTGCCGGTACCAATTAATAAGTCGTTTTTACGTGGTTATACTGTTCAGGGCTGGTGGACATCCGTGAGGTGGGCTAACGTCGGGCCTTTGCTGGCCCAATACACCGAGACCAGCATGACAGCGTTTGCCCAGAGTTTCGTTCTAAATTGGCCCAACATTGTAATGTTTACTGGATATTCAACGAAATTAATATCAAAATATTTGCAAATTTAAACTTAAAATAAATATTAAATCTCAGAAAGCTCATTTGCATTATTGATAAAAAGAAACAATATTTATTTCAATCCGTGAACGATTTGTGTAGAATAGATGATAAATTTTTCTTAAAAGAAAGCTGCATTGCAATAAATCGAATATTAGTTTCTGGTGAAGAAATATGCTAAAAATACTTCCAAAGGAAGTAGATCTCCTTTAATCAAAGCCACTTGGAAGCAATTTTACAAAGAATATATGCCAAAGCATACTGTTTTTCTTGAAAATAAGCTTTTTTTCTCTGTGTGTACATATCTATAACATACTTAACTACATATTTATCAATTCTGAATCATTATTTATACAATTAACGAGTATCCCAGTAAACATATAATGTTGGGTCAACGTTGGCCCAATTCAGAACGAAACTCTGGGCCAACGCTGTCATGCCAGTTTCGTTGTATTGGGCCAGCAAAGGTCCAACGTTGGCCCACCTCACGGATGTCTACCGGCCCAGAACAGTTTAACCACGTATAAACGACTTATTGGTACCGGCAATACTTAACGTCACAGACCCTATTCTATAAACTGTGGTCAAAGGCCAGTGCGTTTCTTATATTAGATGTGTATTAGATGACGCTATACAGAACACGTGAAGACAACAGTTACTTCTCTCAATGTAGTAACCTCCTATAGAAAGATCTTATATATCAAAATCATGGGGAAACAATATTCAGTAGTCACATATTCAAACTCGAATGTATATTATTTTACCTAAGCTAATTTAACCAAACAAAAATATTTTAACTTAAAATTTAATAGAAAGATTAATTTACAATACAAATAATAATTTCAATTGGAAAAATAACTTTTCATGCTAAATATATTGATTAAATTGCGGCCAGGCTCATTTTTATGAATGAAATAAATAAAGTGTTAAAGTAATAAATGTATGTGACTCAGTGGTGGGTCACATTCAAGTAACTGGAAGTTGAGTGTGACCCAGTGGTGGGTCACATCCCAGTAACTGGAAGTTGAGTGTGACTCAGTGGTGGGTCACATCGCAGTAACTGGAAGTAAAGTGTGACCCAGTGGTGGGTCACATCCCAGTAACTGGAAGTTGAGTGTGACCCAGTGGTGGGTCACATCCCAGTAACTGGAAGTTGAGTGTGACCCAGTGGTGGGTCACATCCCAGTAACTGGAAGTTGAGTGTGACTCAGTGGTGGGTCACATCCCAGTAACTGGAAGTTGAGTGTGACCCATTGGTGGGTCACATCGCAGTAACTGGAAGTAAAGTGTGACTCAGTGGCGGGTCACATTCAAGTAACTGGAAGTTGAGTGTGACCCAGTGGTGGGTCACATCCCAGTAACTGGAAGTAAAGTGTGACCCAGTGGTGGGTCACAACCCAGTAACTGGAAGTTGAGTGTGACTCAGTGGTGGGTCACATCCCAGTAACTGGAAGTTGAGTGTGACTCAGTGGTGGGCCACATCCCAGTAACTGGAAGTTGAGTGTGACTCAGTGGTGGGTCACATCCCAGTAACTGGAAGTTGAGTGTGACCCATTGGTGGGTCACATCGCAGTAACTGGAAGTAAAGTGTGGCCCAGTGGTGGGTCACATCCCAGTAACTGGAAGTTGAGTGTGACTCAGTGGTGGGTCACATCCCAGTAACTGGAAGTTGAGTGTGACCCAGTGGTGGGTCACAACCCAGTAACTGGAAGTTGAGTGTGACTCAGTGGTGGGTCACATCCCAGTAACTGGAAGTTGAGTGTGACCCAGTGGTGGGTCACATCCCAGTAACTGGAAGTTGAGTGTGACCCAGTGGTGGGTCACAACCCAGTAACTGGAAGTTGAGTGTGACTCAGTGGTGGGTCACATCCCAGTAACTGGAAGTTGAGTGTGACCCAGTGGTGGGTCACATCCCAGTAACTGGAAGTTGAGTGTGACTCAGTGGTGGGTCACATCCCAGTAACTGGAAGTTGAGTGTGACCCAGTGGTGGGTCACATCCCAGTAACTGGAAGTAAAGTGTGACCCAGTGGTGGGTCACATCCCAGTAACTGGAAGTTGAGTGTGACCCAGTGGTGAGTCACATCGCAGTGTTATATTATTAAAAATATAAATTTAAAAAAAAACTAATTTACCTTACAGTAAAAGGTAAAAAATATATACTACTATAATGCTATTCATATTTTTAATGTATGAAAAGGTGTTTTTGTTCTTCATTGTTTGATATTTGTGAATTTAAAACGGTCGGAGCAATATTGCTCTTCTAATTATTCTATTTTTCGTATTTAATGGTTACATACCTAATTGTTGATTGATTATCACGTTGACTACGTATTGGTACACATTTGTACCACTTTGTATATTACTGATAGACCTAGTGGTACAAATACATACCACTTGCAGTATTTCAAACCTGAATTAAATTGTGACAAAGTGTATCACATCTATAGCAGCGTGTTTATCACACAGACAATATCAATAGGTACACACAGAGATACTCAGCTCCTCTCGCTTTCATTGCACATGTCATACAGAAGCAATAACAAAAATATTAATTTTGGAAAAGTCAGTTAGGCTAGACTGCGTTTTAAGCATATGTAGTCAATGTGTTTAATTATTCGGAATTACCGGTATATGGTGTACCTCTTCAAAATAATACTACAGTGCATAACACAAAATTTTGAAGGTGGTAGGGTTAGGGCTCCTTGTATCGCCCCTCTCCAATTATCGTCACGTTTCAGTTGGTTTCGCCTGTAAGAAGACCTAGAAACATTTTTATGGTGTAGGTTTTTACAATTTGATGTTTCCATATATTTTTAATATTGTTACAAATTTGTTGATAATTTCATTTTGAAATTACAGTTAGAGCGTCAGTTTAACTGTTAATATGTATGACGATACGGTACATTCAGGATAAACCTACCGAAATTTATTAGATATATAGAATTTGTTATGCGCGATTTTACACTTCAAATTTTTTTTTTTCAAAATAATGTTCATACATTTTAATTGAGCTCAATTGCATTTCTTAAATATAAAATTAAAAATTCATTAGGTCAACAATATTTTAAATAAATTGATGTGTCGATATTTGGGTATCAATAAAGAGGGCTCAAGTTAGTTAATTTAATTCAATCTTACCATTTTGCATCTTTGTTAGATAAACCTACACGTTATTCTTCTAGTGATTCTATAGAACTGTCATTAATTGATCATATATGGGTGAATTTTTTATCCATGTATGTACGGGATATTAGTTATGACATGACTGACCAATGTCCAATATCTTTAAACCTAAAAAGATTTCCTAACGGTCATTCACAGTCTACAAATGATAAAAGGCAAATTAGCTTTAGAATACATAACAAAGAAAATGTTAACATTTTTAAAACTTTATTGTCTGACTTTCAGTGGAATTTCGATCAGTTTAATGACATTAATTCGAGGATTACTTATTTTAACGACACTCTCTCATCTATGTATAATAACATCTTTCCACTTAAAACAAAATTTATATCTGAAAAACGGTTGAGTAAACCCTGGATAACAAATGAAGTTATGAACGCTATTAGAGAAAAGTCCCGGTATTTTAAGCTGTTTATATTAGGATTGATCGATAGGCATGTTAATGTTCAATATAGGAATACCTTTAATAAATATATAAGAGATGCTAAGAGGAACTACTTTGTTAATTATTTTATTGAATATAAGAGGAATACTAAAAAAACATGGGATGGTATTCATTGCTTGCTTGGTAAGAATAAGAAATATAATTTTGATGTCAAGTCTCTGTTATTGTCAAATGTGATTATAAATTCAATACCTGAAATGGCTAATGCATTTAACTATTATTTTCTAAATGTTGCTAGTGTACTGGAGAGTCAGTTACCACCATGTGAGAGTGTTCAGTCACCACTAGTGATTGAGAGGCTTAATAATTCATTTTTCGTTAATTCTGTGACTGAGAATGGTGTAATTGATATGATAGCTAACTTGAAGATTTCTAAAAATGTAAATGATTGTATTCCTGTGACTTCGTTAAAGAATTGTAGTTTGTTGTTGGCTCCTCAAATTGCAGATCTTATTAATTTTTCTTTTGTTTCTGGGGAATTTCCTGATTATTGTAAGCTAGCTTGTGTTACTCCTTTATTCAAAGGTGGTAACAGACAAGATATGTCTTGTTACAGACCAATATCTATATTGCCTACTCTGAGTAAATTATTTGAACGTGCCATGTATGATAGATTATATAATTTTGTTATCAAACATTCTGTTATATCACCTAGTCAATTCGGTTTCCAGAAAGGAAAGTCAACATCTGATGCTATATTATCCATGACTGAAGCAAGGGACTTAATAGCAGACAACACTCGATGGCTCTTTTAGTTGACCTACGTAAAGCCTTTGACACGGTAAAACATGAGATATTGCTGGAGAAGTTGTCGTGCTATGGTGTTCGTGGCTTACCTTTACAATGGTTTAGGAGTTATTTGGTTGATAGGAAGCAATGTGTAAAGTTAGGTAAATTTTTATCTAATTCCAAAACTGTTCAGTCGGGTGCTCCTCAGGGATCTGTTCTTGTAGGTCTCCTATTCTTGATATACGTCAGCGATCTCCCTTTAGTGTCTCGAAGCCTAAATTCAATATTATTTTCAGATGACACAACTGTCTGTTTGTCAGAACATTCGTTCGAATCCTTAATTCGGAAGTTTAATGTTGAACTTGAGAGGGTTTCCAGATGGTTGGTTTTCTACAGGTTGTCTTTGGAAAGCGAAAAGACTGTTGCGTTAATTTTCACTAACAGGGAATGTAGATCAGATGAGTTTTGTTGACTATTGGTGGCAAGGTGATTCCTTATTCGGACAGTGTTAGATACCTGGGAGTAATTATTGATAAAGATCTAAGATTCATTAAACACATAGATTACATTTGTACAGAGCTGTCACGTTCGGTAGGAATAATGTAGAGGTTATCTTTCTATGTACCTGATTATATTTTAGTTAACTTGTATTATAGTTTTGTGTATCCTTTTTTGATGTATTGTAATTTGATATGGGGAGGTACCAATATGTGTCATATTTTATAAATAGAATAATTACAAAAAAGAGCAATTAGAATAATAACTAACAGCGATTATCTTTCCCACACGAATCCCATATTCAGAAATTGTGCAATACTTAAAATATCTGATATCTTCAAATTCAACTGTTGTATTCATGCTTTTAAATTTTATATTCCTTCAATTTTACAGAACATTCCTATAACACCAGAAATTGTCACAATTTAGTCCCAATCTTCCAACATTTAACTACCATTCAAAAGTCAATTAGTTACATAGCACCAACACTTTCCAATAGTTTACCCCTAAATATACAGCAATTAACGTCAATATCCACTTTCAAAAAATATATTATTTCGCATTTTGTTAATCTATGCTAGCTTATTATTATCATTTTTGTACTTCTTGTCATTTTTTAATGTTTATTTTTATATAGTAAATAAAGATCAGTAAACGGTTGCCTTGAAGGCCAATTTGGCCTAACAAGGCTTGATGAATAATGTTTGTACTTTGTACATATTTTTCTTCAATAAAGATTTGATTTGATTTTCCATTTATCGTCATGGGGGTGACGATAAATGGTATTTTGATCAATTTCTAAATAGTTGTTTTAGAACATTTAATGGTTAGTAAATATATCATTTCTCAATATTTATTTAATTTTCCATACTTAGATAGCTTTTACCCATTTATCAACCTACTAGAACTTAATTTGGGTCATAATTATATGTATAGGGGGAACCTATACATATATAATAGAATCAGGATAGTTGATTATACTATTCAATATACCTTGTTCATCTTAATAATGATTAGTAAAAAAATAAAATTTGATTTGAATAGAAAGAGTGTCATCTAATTTGATAAAACGTACAAAATTTTCACAAGTTTTAGACGTCATGTTGTTGTATTGCCGTTCACATTATCCAAGAAATGTTTGTATAGTTGCGTGTGATATTAATAATTAATTTATAGCTGATGGTTCTAGGACAACTCGCCGCCGGACAGTTTGCCGCCGAACAACTCGCCGCGAACAATTCGCCATGAGGACAACTCGCCGCGTGATTTATGTTTTGTCGGTGTATACATCATTTTCATATATTTAAAAATATTATTTATTTGAACAATGATTTTGCTTCTATAAGCTCAAGACTGACGTAAAAAAGTAATTGACAAATTTCTTTATTTCAATTAATTAATTTCTTTTGTTACATCTGTGAGAATATATCAAGCCGTAAAAAATATGAGAACTATTAATATGAATTTAGAAGTATTTAACGTCTGATTCGAAACAAAGGGCTTCCTAGTTGACAAGAGACAGGAAGAAGAAGTCAGAAAGCAAAGTGACTCCTTGAACAAAGCACCAACCACCAGTCCGTGACAAGCTCAAGGGTGCAGAAGAGCTACTTCGTGGATGCAGTCATTTACCAAGGAATGATATGAAAAGGGACCAAGCACGCGGTGACCGCACTCACGATTAGAAGAGGAGAATGAAGAGGAGATAGTATATATAATTTTTTACCCTACCTAGCTTAAACGAAATTCTAAGACTTCGTAGTTAAATAACCTTTATTTGCACTAATCTACTAGTTTTAAACTAAAGTCATTTTTACAAGTCATCAAAGGTATTAAGAAGAAATAATAATATAGAAGTAATAATAGTTAAAAAATCATTATATTTAACTTTTGAAATGGAAAAGAAAACATTTTCAAATGCTGCTAAGAAAATTTGATATTAAATTTAAAACACGCAGCTTATATTTAAAATATTTTTTATAAATGAATGGTGTATACGGCGGTAAATCATGAAGCACACGGCGAGTTGTTTTGGCGGCAAGTTGTTTTGGCGGTGAATTGTCCTAGCGGCGAATTGTCCTAGCGGCGAAATGTCCTAGCGGCGAGTTGTCCTCCATTCTACCTGATTTTCCCCCATTCTAACCTGATTCTCCCCCATTCTACCTAATTTACCCCCATTCTACCTGATTTTCCCCTATTCTACCTGTTTTTTCCCATTCTACTTAATTTCCCCCATTCTACCTAATTTACCCCCTTTCTTCCTGTATTCCCTCTTCTACCTGATTTTCCCCATTCTACCTGATTTTCCTTCATTCTACCTGATTTTCTCCCATTCTACCTGATTTTCCCCATTCTACCTGATTTACCCCCATTCTTCCTGCATTCCCCCTTCTACCTGATTTTCCTTCATTCTACCTGATTTTTCTTCATTCTACCTGATTTTCTCCCATTCTACCTGATTTTCCCCCATTTTACCTGATTTTCCCCTATTCTACCTGATTTTCCCCCATTCTACCTGATTATCCCCATTCTACAAGATTTTCCCCCATTCTACCTGATTTTCCCCATTCTACAAGATTTTCCCCCATTCTACTTAATTTTCCCCCATTCTACATGATTTTCCTTCATTAAACCTGATTTTCCCCCTTTCTACATGATTTTCCTTCAATCTACCTGATTTTCCCCAATTTTACCTAATTTTGCCCCATTCCATTGATTTTTTCTCATTCTACCTGATTTCCCCCCATTCTACATGAATTTCCTTCATTCTACCTGATTTTCCCCCATTCTACATGATTTTCATTCATTCTACCTGATTTTCCCCCATTCTACATGAATTTCTTACATTCTACCTGATTTTCCCTCATTCTACATGAATTTCTTACCTTCCCGTTTTTTTTTATCCCATTCTACATGATTTTCCTTCATTCTACCTGATTTTCCCCTATTCTAACCTGATTTTCCCCCATTCTACCTGATCTTCCCCCATTTTACATGAATTTCATACATTCTACCTGATTTTCCCCCATTCTACATGATTTTCCTTCATTCTACCTGATTTTCCCCCATTCTTCTTGATTTTCCCTCATTTTACATGAATTTCTTACATTCTACCTGATTTTCCCCCATTCTACATGATTTTCCTTCGTTCTACCTGATTTTCCCCATTCTACATGATTTTCCCACATTCTACCTAATTTTCCAACATTCTACCTGATTTTGCCCCATTCTACATGATTTTCCCCCATTCTACATGATTTTCCTTCATTCTACCTGATTTTCCCCATTCTACATGATTTTCCCACTTCTACCTAATTTTCCAACATTCTACCTGATTTTGCCCCATCCTGCCAACAGTTCAATGAAAATTTTATTCTGAGGACGATATTACCCATGTAATCGACACATGACGATAAAAGGGTAATAACATGAATGACGATATTTGGTTTCAACATGTCGATAATTGGAGTTTTTCAGATAAAATATTTGATTCAATGTAGATTAATTTATACTAAGCGAATTGCATAGTACTTTGTGTGGTTTAAAAGATTTGAATGTTATCTTTTAGTTGGTTCTGTCGTGGATGCATTAGTAGAGAGGAGAGTTACACAATAATAATAGTTTTGAAGGAAACCTCTTAAGTGGTCGATGAATGGAGACTTCCCCCTATACGGTTTGTGATGCCATATCTAGAATATCTCTTTACTGTATGCAGATTCTCTTAACTGAATTCTATTTATATCTTTTGTAGAATCCCAAAAATTTCTCATTGTTGTCTTTCTGCCGTAATATGAGGTCTTTGCCCTAACTCTCGTGTCTTAGCTCTGCTGAATGTAGAGTGTGTAAAATTTAGTAATGCTGAAAGTTCCTTGAGTATAAGCTTTGAATACCTACCAATATCTGAGCCTCTGCCATGTTATCGATTTGTAACCTTTCCAATAAAGGTCTACTTCCAATAAAGAGCTGCTTAAAAAACTTACAAAGCGTGTTTTAACACATTATTTTACCTACCCTCCGTTTTTATTATAATTATGCGTCACCATAAATCTACGGAAATTGAGAGGACCATTTGACTTACTCTTATATGTGTTTCGTATCTATACTACCAGCTGCTTTAAAATTACCAACTGTTAGTGTGACAGACAGACAGATTATAGTTATACGTATAGGATAATAAAAGCCTTTATATTATCAAGTAAATGGTCTATATTTGCAATCTAATATTTATAAATTTTATTGCTTTTAAATTTATTATCTACATTTGTTTCATTATTTAATGAGAGTCAAACAGTTCGTTAAAGTTTATAATTAGAATAATAATTATTCCAAGAAAGCTGTTCATTCTAAAGAGAATTTCCTCAACAACCTCTACACAGATGACGAGCCGACAGTTCCGATTTCCCGTAGAATTGGAGATCCTGCGTTTCTTGATCGGTAGCTCTTCGTAGCGGAAGATATAGAGCTTAATTACTTGCTCCTTGTCTCCTTTATTCTTTAGCGACTTCTTCTCAAATTATCAGGTGCCCTTATTCCCCGTGTTTAACTCCCATGTTCGTAACGAATGGGAATGGTGTTTCTCCTTCTTTATCTCCTGTCCTACTCCAGCGCTCTGATACGCAGCGATTGGTCATCCATTCTTCTTTGTTACTCTTTTCTTCCATAAGAAGATCTTCTTGATGAAGATTTGGAGTTTAAGGACATCACATGTGTCCCGTACGTTCTCCTGCAATTAACTGGATATCTTCTTTTCATCTCGTATTCTTCATAATCTTAAGAATGGTCTCTTGTCCTCACGGGTAATCCGCAGCAAAACATCCTAGCCAAGAAATTGCCAAGTCGTGCACCGAATCCCATTTTGTTGAAAAATTGAGCGTAGGTCTCTTACCAAGTCAGTGTCTTACTAAAAATTATAATGCATTTCTAACATTTATATTCATGCTTCTCATAGCTATGATACGGAGAGAATTTTTATATATTCTATATATTAAATTCGCATTGTCTAGTTAATGGATATAAGAGATGATAAAAAGATAATAATTACATAGAAAAAGTATAAAACCATCATAATGTATAACCAAGGTTTATAGACTATAACAGGTTAAACGAATAGAATTTTTTTTCAGATGGACGATAAGGCACTTTTTAAAAATGAGTTGTGAAACAGTGAGATATATGTGGTTTTCTCATAAACTGTACATTTTTCGATACTAGTTCTGCACTCAGAATTTTTCTAAATTTAATAATCTGTTAGGTAGATGGGGTCTTTCCCAGAATATATAGCGGCGCAAAATATTTATTAATATATTTACATATCAATATCATTTTTTATTAGTTTATTAGAGGCACATTATTTAATAGGAATAACCTGTATATCTGTTATACGTATTGGTTATCATTATCATATTGGTTATCATTTATCATATTGGTTACCATTATCATATTGGTTATCATTATCATATTGGTTATCATTATCATATTGGTTATCATTATCATATTGGTTATCATCATCATTTTGGTTATCATTATCATTTTGGTTATCATTATCATTTTGGTTATCATTATCATTTTGGTTATCATTATCATTTTGGTTATCATTATCATTTTGATTATCATTATCATTTTCGTCATCATTATCATTTTGGTTATCATTATCTTTTTGGTTATCATTCTCATTTTGGTTATCATTTTCGTTATCATTATCATTTTGGTTATCATTATCATTTAGGTTATCAATCATTATCATTTTGGTTATCAATCATTATCATTTTGGTTATCAATCATTATCATTTTGTTTATCAATCATTATCATTTTGGTTATCAATCATCATAATGGTTATCAATCATTATCATAATGGTTATCAATCATTGTCATAATGGTTATCAATCATTATCATAATGGTTATCAATCATTATCATATTGGTTATCAATTATTATTATTTTGGTTATCATTTTCGTTATCATTATCATTTTGGTTATCATTATCATTTAGGTTATCAATCATTATCATTTTGGTTATCAATCATTATCATGTTGGTTATCAATCATTATCATAATGGTTATCAATCATTATCATAATGGTTATCAATCATTATCATATTGGTTATCAATTATTATTATTTTGGTTATCATTTTCGTTATCATTATCATTTTGGTTATCATTATCATTTAGGTTATCAATCATTATCATTTTGGTTATCAAACATTATCATGTTGGTTATCAATCATTATCATGTTGGTTATCAATCATTATCATGTTGGTTATCAATCCTTATAATGTTGGTTATCAAACATTATCATGTTGGTTATCAATCATTATCATGTTGGCTATCAATCATTATCATGTTGGCTATCAATCATAATCATGTTGGTTATCAATCATTATCATGTTGGTTATCAATACTTATCATGTTGGTTATCAATCATTATCATGTTGGTTATCAATCATTATCATGTTGGTTATCAATCATTATCATATTGGTTATCAAACATTATCATGTTGGTTATCAATCATTATCATGTTGGCTATCAATCATTATCATGTTGGCTATCAATCATAATCATGTTGGTTATCAATCATTATCATGTTGGTTATCAATCATTATCATATTGGTTATCAAACATTATCATGTTGGTTATCAATCATTATCATATTGGTTATCAAACATTATCATGTTGGTTATCAATCCTTATAATGTTGGTTATCAATCATTATCATATTGGTTATCAAACATTATCATGTTGGTTATCAATCCTTATAATGTTGGTTATCAATCATTGTCATAATGGTTATCTATCATTATCATGTTGGTTATCAATCATTATCATGTTGGCTATCAATCATTATCATGTTGGCTATCAATCCTTATCATGTTGGTTATCAATCATTATCATGTTGGTTATCAATCCTTATCATGTTGGTTATCAATCATTATCATGTTGGTTATCAATCATTATCATGTTGGTTATCAATCATTATAATGTTGTTTATCAATCATTATCATTTTGGTTATCAAACAAAATCATTTTGGTTATCAATCATTATCATGTTGGCTATCAATCATTATCATGTTGGTTATCAATCCTTATCATGTTGGTTATCAATCATTATCATGTTGGTTATCAATCATTATTATGTTGGTTATCAATCATTATAATGTTGTTTATCAATCATTATCATTTTGGTTATCAAACAAAATCATTTTGGTTATCAAACAAAATCATTTTGGTTATCAATCATTATCATATTGTTTATCATTTGTTATCTTGGTCATCATTTATCATCTTGGTTATCATTATCTTATTGGTTATCATTATCTTATTGGTTATCATTATCTTATTGGTTATCATTTATCATATTGGTCATCATTATCATTTTGGTCATCATTATCTTTTTGGTTATCATTTATCATATTGGTTATCATTTATCATATTGCTTATTATTTATCATATTGGTTATCATATTGGTTATCATTCATCATATTGCTCATCATTTATCATATTGGTTATCATATTGCTCATCATTTATCATATTGTTTATCATTTATCATATTGGTTATCATTTATCATATTGGTTATCATATTGCTCATCATTTATCATATTGTTTATCATTTATCATATTGGTTATCATTTATCATATTGGTCATCATTTGTCATCTTGGTCATCATTTATCATCTTGGTTATCATTATCATATTGGTTATCATATTGGTTATAATAAATCTTAATGATCTAATTTTCATTCATTTTATTAACTTCGTATTTACGACACACATTTAATGTAATTACATTAATAAATATTTAGCGGCGCTATTCTGGGAAAGACCCGGTAGATGATATCAAATTATAATAATATAATTGTGTTTCCACGGAAAAATGGTTAAAAAACTGAAGACCATTCACTCCGGTGATTAGTGAGCAACAGTGTATGGAAAGAACTTTCGTCTTCAATATCTGTTAAACTATCAAATTTAATAATCTATCGAATGGTTTAAAAAAATTCAATATTATTGATTTTTCGCTTGTAAATGGATAATAAACTAACTGCCATAAACACCGAGAATTAGTGAGCTACCCAGTATTGATAAAAAAACTGCAGTTTTTCGTCTTGAATATTTCTAAAACTATAAATTGAACAATAGTGGATCACTAGCCAGAACTCTTATAAATTTAATAATCTATCGAATGGTATAAAAATATTCAATATTCTAATTTTTTCGCTTTTAATGGATAAAAACCAGAATGCCAGGATGCCACAAACATCTTGTGAGTTTAAATATAATGGGGTACTAGTTAACATTTTCTTTCGCTTTTATTACTATTAGAATTAGAACACGCATAATATTGCAATAATAAAATAGGAAGTAAATAATATAACATGTCAATTATTTATAACATAGGTTTCATGACAATGCAATGCTATATCAATTTTTTTATGTTACTAATTTTACTTATTTATATAGCCTATGTAGTACCTACCTATACTTACATACTGACAACTGTGTATAAAATTAGTAAGCAGTTATCTATACAGTGTATAGTCTAGGTACTTTAACTTTAAAGATTAATTATTTTTTGGGATCAAGTGTAGTTAAAGGAGCCCAGTGAATTTTTGAATGTTTCTATGCTACGGCGTTCTGCATGTCTTGATTGCAATCAAATTAAAATAATTTTTCTACTACAGTGTTCAGAGAAACAAAAAAATGGACAAAGCAACTTTCCAAACAGAAATTCTACCTCTACTTGGTGAAGATTCACTACCGGCCATTGAATGGATGAAGCAAATTCAACTATCTAGTTAAAATGATAGCAATATTGGGAAATAAAAACAAAATGTTACCCGATATAAGGAAATCGTAACTAACATATGAATATATTATAATCATTATAGTTGAATAAAATCATTATAAGGAAATAATGAAATACTTTAAGGACCCCAAATTTCCAAACTATACCACAAGTGTAGTTGAAGAACCCCAGTGTTAATCCAAGTGTAGTTTAAGGACCCCTGATTGAGCTGGGGTCCTTAAACTACTTTTGTAATGATTTATCAAAATAATTCTTCAAAGTACTACCTAATCAGTTATTATTTATTTTTTGATAAAATAAACTTTTTAATTTCAGAGATGATTCAGAAAACGATATTAGGTTCTCCGAAATTAAAAAAGGTATATTTTATTTAAATATTTAATACCTTGGACTAATTATCATGAAGGGAGAATTATTTTATTAGCACTTTTATAAAAAAATATTAATGTTTGTAATACTGTGTTTTGAGATAAGTTGTGACGTTCGTCGCCGGGTTTGAGTGTCACGTCAAGGGATTTATAACTGAAATTTTCTGTCACCTTACTAGGTTATCCCTGATATCTTTTAGTTCCATAGAAAGTAGCTGTAGAACATTTACTTAACGCTTCTATATCACATTAGCCATAATAATTAGTGGAGTAATCTTCCTTGTTCAGTGGTTTTAGAGCAAGGAATTCTCGTGATAAATTAATTATTTCTAGGCTGTTTAAACACTAGAAATTATTTGCCGAATTGTTGTTTTATAAAGCCTTTTGTTTACTTTTTCTTAAAGTTTCTTCCTTATTCCTCAGAGACCATTTTAGTTAATTCCATGCTTTGTACGTACCCAAATAGATCGCCTTATGCATAATTCAGTGTTAATCAATTCGTAAGTTGACGGTATTTACCACCCTCTTCCCAAAACCAAGTGAGTTACCTATATAGGCATATTTTTGTATTCAGATATTTATGAACCTTTAGTTACCCTAGGTAATTTTCCCATGTCATTGTTTATACTCTGTTATCGATCTTAGCATATTTCCATTTTAATCTCTAATTTCAAAGTAACTAGTTCATATCCTCGAAAGTTTAGATAATTAAAATGCTTGTAGTTTATTTAAAAGTTAGTTTATTTAAAAATTAGTTTGTTAAAGTGCTACTATTTAAAACTTGAATGCTATCTATAGATGTTACTCTGTCTATCTTTAATTTTCATTTGATTAAATATGTTCAGTTTGAAGCGGTTTTGCTGCAGCTGTCGTTACCATTTTGATATCCTTGCCCATTTGTAATTTTGTATTGTTTCCCTTCCCAGATCACAAATTAAAAGGCATAGACTTACGTACTGTGTTTCAATACCTAAAAGTACCAGGACAGTTACAATTTAAGAGTTATTATGAATGGTATTATACGACTTGAAAAAGTAGGATGAAGATTCATTCAATTGTAATCAGTTAGTTCCTGAAGTTTGCTCTATTACAGCTATTGTCTTATCCCTTTCACAATAGCGTCGATAATATCAAGTTCACGCGGAAAAGATATTATTATTTACAAAAAATATTAATACCTAATGTAAGATTGAAAACTATGAAATCGTAATGAAATAGCTAAACATATTAATGAACAAAGTCATATCTCGTCACGAAGTACTGTACAGGTGAAGAAAACCGTAACAACAGTTGAGAGTACTAAATTATAGTACAGGCATCCCCCGCTTTGGTTACCAAATCACAACTCTGTTTAATTACCAAACGGTAACTAAAGCGAGGTAAAGTAATAAAAAAATTATAATTGTCACTCCTTGATTATATATCTCATTTTCTATGAGTTATAATGAAAGAAAATTTGTTTTAGAATTATAGTCCTATTCTATAAACTGTGGTTAGAGTACTATATAAACCTATTATCAAACAGTGTTTGTGACTGTGATGAAAATTTAAAGTAATGAATTTATTGAAGGTTTTAAAATCAATCCATAGCTTAAGGAGACCGTATATGGAAAAATCTGAATTTTATCGATCTTTTTTTATTTCAGTAATAGATTGGGTCGGGAGGGGCGAATCTCGCGCAGCAGCACACGGGGCGAATCTTGCGCACCACATGTTTAAAGGGCCATGAATGTGCTAGCCCAATAACAAAAATAGTCATAGGCCGGCTCAAATATGTAGTAACTCTGTATAAAATTAAAACAGCTTACAGGCATTTATTCATAGTTGAAATAAATCACATTTAAGACCATATGAAAAGTACCTAGTCGAAAATTCATTTTACCGAATTACCCTAAAAAATAAATTTGTCATAAAAAAATTTCTATCCCAGATAATGACCTGAAGTTTTTAGTGCATGATGATCATTGACTTAAGTTGCCTCAGTTAAAATTACAAGGTTCTAGACATTTAAATTTTTTATTTAGCGTAGTTTTTCCGTGCGCAACTATTCGCCCTACCATATTTTGCATGGCGGGGCGAATATTGCGCACTATAGAAATTTATTTTTAGGCCATGAAATAGTTTTTAATGCTTAATATTACTCTCACTATATATTTGTATTTCTTCACTTTCAACTAAAAACATATACATTCCACATATATTTCAGATAAAAGGTCAAAATATGAAATTGTAAATCAGGGTGAATTTAAAGTCATTAATAATTAGTCTTTTCTGTGAAATTTATAGTTAAACATATCAAACATCACTATACATGTTTATCATTTGCTTTTTTATTAAGTATAGTTATATAATCTTATTATTCGGTTCTTTTTAATAAAATCGAAAATATCAGGTCTAAAATGACAGGGTTAAACCATCGTTCAGGGAAACCCATCCCTGATATCATTATGCTTTTAAAAGTTGCAAATCGACATTGCACCATGTTGTGAATAGTAGCTTCATTGAGCTTGTCACTTCTGAGGATTGTCCTAGAAGTGGGAGTACTTGTTCGAATAAAGAAAATGGCTAAGAAGGTTTGTGCAATGTTGAAGACTCGAAGAAATACTTGAAAAAATTCAAAATATAGCTAAATACATGAATGTGATCCAGACTTCAATTAGAACCATCATCACGAAGGATCTTCAGTTGTCTTCCTACAAAATGAGAGAACACTAAGTCCTCACACTTCTTCAAAAGCAAAATAGACTTGAGAGATTAAAGGTCCTTCTCAGAGAGATGAAATAGATTTTTTTAACGAGAAACTCTTCATTATTGAAGCCAACCCAATTCAATATTCATGATCAGTAGATATCAAAGATTTCCCCTATCTCGAAAACTTGGGAGTCTCCTCTGATTTTCATGGAGAACGGCCTAAGATCAATCCTCTTTTAACAGTATTGTGGTTCCAGCTATTGGATTGATGAAAAAAAAAACACTTCAAAAATCAATCATTCATCTTCCAACAAGATGGTGAACTTTTTTACTACTTAAACAAGACACATGAGTGGTGATCACGTCAATTGCCAAGATTCTGTCACAAAGAAATTTGGCGTCTTCAGCGCCATACTACGTTGGTACTATTGACAACGAAACTGATGATTTCATAGAAAAGGACGTAGCAGAGATCTTCTGGCGCAGAACCTGAACCGTTAGTCTTTGAAAAACACCAAAGGAATTAGGTGGGTCAACCTACCTTCTTGTAGACAGACCAAAGAACTCTTCCTCTTTGAAAGAGAATGTCAAAAGCTATTGTTAATAACCCGATTGAAACTTCTTCTTCTCTCCTGGGAACATTTGGTCCTAAAACAGTAAAACAATAATACTTGCCGACGATCTGGTCTTCGCCCAGAAACATGGCCTCATAATATTGTTGTGGAATGTTCTACCTATTACAAGACTAGGGACACAACTCTGGATGAAATTTTACTACCTTCATAGTATCATTATACTCTCAAATTCTGATACATTTTTATCTTTCTTGAAAGAATTGAAAGACTGGAAGAGTTCAACGACTAACCTTTAGGTCTAGGGGATTTGGTACATATGGACCCTCTCTTGGCCTGGGTATCTTCCCGACCTTACAATGGCAAGTGAATATTCCACGTAACCTAATAGATGTACGAAAAACCCATTTGCTTCTATATTCTTATCATCGTAATTTGAGAGACATAAAGTGAAAATATCTAAGTGTAACAGTATTTTGAATAACGTTTTAGATATGTATGCTATATTGGTTATATATGCTATATTTGACATCTAAAAAGAATTATTACTTTCATAGATTGCGTAAGGTTATCTTTTGGGCGACATATTTTTGTTTGTCATCTTGTTGCTCACATAACTCAAAAAGTCTTCGATCAAATTACTTTGAATTTGGTAAGACGATCGATTGACTAATCTCCAGGAACCATCTG
This sequence comes from Caprella mutica, assembly GCA_947561585.1. Classification (NCBI taxonomy): domain Eukaryota; kingdom Metazoa; phylum Arthropoda; class Malacostraca; order Amphipoda; family Caprellidae; genus Caprella; species Caprella mutica. Next base: position 128,802 of record CANNZV010001286.1, on the reverse strand, counting down.
GTAAAATTTTAGGAGTTATCCGGTCAAAGCTCAAGGTCATTTATAACTCAATAATTCAAAAAGTTTTCAATCAATTTGTCTGAAATTTGATGGAACTATTGGTCAATATCTAGGAACGGTTTGGTTAGTTTTTGGAAGCGGTCAGGTTAAAGGTCAAGTTGACTTATAACGCAAAATGTATTCAATCAAAGTAACTGAAATTTGGTCGACGGTTGGTAATTATCCATGCAGGAACCAATTTATTAGATTTTGTGAGCAACCAGGTAAAAATAAAGGTCAAGGTCATTTATAACACAAAAGAATTCAACCAAATTGTCTGAAATTGGGCGGGACGATGCTTCAATATTCAGGAATCATTTGTTTATATTTTGGGAGTGAACAGGTTTAAGGTCAAGGTCATTTGTAAGCGGTGGCAAAATTATGCGCTCTATGAGTGCCCGTCATCTAGTTATTTATTATATTTATAGTTACATAATAAGTAAATATAATAGTGTCATACTTCAGATAAACTAATATTACAAGCATAAATTAATCCTGAATAGGAAGCAACATTCATGACGTCACACATACATTCTACAAACTTGACGTAAACAGGTCGAAAAAAGTTTGTCTCAAGTTTTGAATTTGAATCATATGATTGTTTATGCTTTTAAACACATTGGAATTATTTTTATAGTAAGTATCTAAACACTCAATAGTGCTATTTTTCACTATGAAAAGGAATTAAAGGGTGCGCAGATATTCGCCCCTCTCGCGCGCAAGAATCGCCCCATCAAGGACAATTTCAATTGCGCACTACTTTCGTCAATAACTCAGATTATACAAATGCTAATTTTTTATCCTTTGGATGGTGTATAAAAGGCCTTATTGCGGTTCTTCATGTCAAATATTATTCGTCTATCTGCAAAAACTAAGTTGCAAAACCCAAAAGTTTTAAGTGCGCAAGATTCGCCCCTCCCGACCCTAGTTAATAGTGTCAAAAATCTTCAGGGAAAATTTCGTTTGAAAAAACAGTCTATGAAACTTCGTAGGTATATATAAAATTGAATTCTAAGACATTTTTGTTCATGATATTTTTTCGATTGGACTCATAGAAAATGAGTTATTTGAAATTCGAACGAATTTCGAACCATTTTTTAAAAGTATAGAACTCCGACAATTTTGAAGCTACGGACTTGAGGTTTCTTGCATTCAAATTGCAATTCGATTCTCTACAAAATGCTGTTAACCGATTTTTGAATTTTTTTTGAGATATAAAATTTTGATTTTTTTAATGTTTTTTTTGGAAAAAATTGATTTTTTCGAGAACTAATACGGTTTACAGCATTTTTTTTTTTGAGAGAATCGAATTGCAATTCGAATTTAAAAACCTATAGCCGTAGCTTCAACACTGTTTGAGTTCTATACTTTTAAAAAACGGTTCGAAATTTGTTCGAATTTCGAATAACTCATTTTATATGAGTCCAATCGAAAAAATGTATGGAACAAAAATGTCATGAAATTCAATTTTCTATGTACGTACAAAGTTTCATAAACATAATTTTATCATTAAATTTTTTTCCGAAATCCATATACGGTCCCCTTTACTCTCACTTAGTATAGGCGAGTAATTAGTCAAGTCAAACTAGAGAAAAATAGGGAAAAAATATTAGTGAGCTAATTTTTACATATGTCACTTTATAGGTGTTGTTATATCAAAGAAAAAAAGTTTACCACTTTGTCATTGGATTTGGAAGTTATTGAAGAAATTCATTTTGAAGGTTTAAAAACAGTGTTTCAATATCCGTGGAGTTTTTCGAAACGCCTTTCTGGTTAAAAAATGTCACTCATTTGCTAATTGCGGCTAGTGAAACTCATTTTATTTATATTTTACTTATAAGTAGGGTTGTGACGTGGCATTAAAGGCATGGTGCATGCATGCCCCATGCACTTATTCTTAAAAGTAGGCTACATTCATGCAATATTCATGCATTTTCTATTGAATCGCATGCTGCATTTTTTTCTAGACTTATTTGTCTAGTCATAAAATGCAATGCTACTGAGATGAACTATTTATTTTTTGCCGTTTTGTTGTTATTATTTGAGTTTTACTTGGTTTCCACGGTACTATTTAAATTAATTCAATATTCACTATTTAGTATACTTTAAGGTAATACAAATTAAAAGTTTCCCTGTTACTGAGAAATTAAAAAAAAAATTAAAACTGAATTGTTTTATTTAATATAACGTTTTCCACTCCAAAATTTCTATACCTATAAATATTTCATAACAAAGGACAATTTAGATATTTGATATCTGAATATTTTTTTATAGTCCTACCAAGGCATAAGTGGTAGGACTATAAGTGCATGCTTTCAAGCCATAAGTGCATGCTTTCAAGGCATAAGTGCATGCTTTCAAGGCATAAGAAGCATAAGTGCATGCTTTCAAGGCATAAGTGCTTGCTTTCAAGGCATAAGTGCATGCTTTCAAGGCATAAGTGCATGCTTTCAAGGCATAAGTGCATGCTTTCAAGGCATAAGTGCATGCTTTCAAGGCATAAGTGCATGCTTTCAAGGCATAAGTGCATGCTTTCAAGGCATGAGTGCATGCTTTCAAGGCATAAGGGCATGCTTTCAAGGCTCAAGTGCATGCTTTCAAGGCACAAGTGCTTGCTTTCAAGGCATAAGTGCATGCTTTCAAGGCATAAGTGCATGCTTTCAAGGCATAAGTGCATGCTTTCAAGGCATAAGTGCATGCTTTCAAGGCATAAGTGCATGCTTTCAAGGCATAAGTGCATGCTTTCAAGGCATAAGTGCATGCTTTCAAGGCATAAGTGCATGCTTTCAAGGCACAAGTGCTTGCTTTCAAGGCACAAGTGCTTGCTTTCAAGGCACAAGTGCTTGCTTTCAAGGCATAAGTGCATGCTTTCAAGGCATAAGTGCATGCTTTCAAGGCATAAGTGCATGCTTTCAAGGCATAAGTGCATGCTTTCAAGGCACAAGTGCATGCTTTCAAGGCACAAGTGCTTGATTTCAAGGCATAAGTGCTTGATTTCAAGGCATAAGTGCATGCTTTCAAGGCATAAGTGCATGCTTTCAAGGCATTAGTGCATGCTTTCAAGGCATAAGTGCTTGATTTCAAGGCATAAGTGCATGCTTTCAAGGCATAAGTGCATGCTTTCAAGGCATTAGTGCATGCTTTCAAGACATAAGTGCATGCTTTCAAGGCATAAGTGCATGCTTTCAAGGCATAAGTGCATGCTTTCAAGGCATAAGTGCATGCTTTCAAGGCATAAGTGCATGCTTTCAAGGCATAAGTGCATGCTTTTCTGAGCATACATCATGCTTTTTAGAGCATACATCATGCTTTTTAGAGCATACATCATGCTTTTTAGAGCATACATCATGCTTTTTAGAGCATATATCATGCTTTTTAGAGCATACATCATGCTTTTTAGAGCATACATCATGCTTTTTAGAGCATACATCATGCTTTTCAGAGCATACATCATGCTTTTCAGAGCATACATCATGCTTTTTAGAGCATACATCATGCTTTTTAGAGCATACATCATGCTTTTCAGAGCAGACATCATGCTTTTCTGAGCATACATCATGCTTTTTAGAGCATACATCATGCTTTTTAGAGCATACATCATGCTTTTTAGAGCATACATCATGCTTTTTAGAGCATACATCATGCTTTTCAGAGCATACATCATGCTTTTCAGAGCATACATCATGCTTTTTAGAGCATACATCATGCTTTTTAGAGCATACATCATGCTTTTTAGAGCATACATCATGCTTTTTAGAGCATACATCATGCTTTTTAGAGCATACATCATGCTTTTTAGAGCATACATCATGCTTTTTAGAGCATACATCATGCTTTTCAGAGCATACATCATGCTTTTTAGAGCATACATCATGCTTTTTAGAGCATACATCATGCTTTTTAGAGCATACATCATGCTTTTCAGAGCATACATCATGCTTTTTAGAGCATATGTCATGCTTTTTAGAGCATACATCATACTTTTCAGAGCATACATCATGCTTTTTAGAGCATACATCATGCTTTTTAGAGCATACATCATGCTTTTTAGAGCATACATCATGCTTTTTAGAGCATACATCATGCTTTTTAGAGCATACATCATGCTTTTTAGAGCATACATCATGCTTTTTAGAGCATACATCATGCTTTTTAGAGCATACATCATGCTTTTTAGAGCATACATCATGCTTTTTAGAGCATACATCATGCTTTTTAGAGCATACATCATGCTTTTTAGAGCATACATCAAGCTTTTTAGAGCATACATCATGCTTTTCAGAGCATACATCATGCTTTTCAGAGCATACATCATGCTTTTCTGAGCATACATCATGCTTTTCAGAGCATACATCATGCTTTTTAGAGCATACATCATGCTTTTTAGAGCTTACATCATGCTTTTTAGAGCTTACATCATGCTTTTTAGAGCATACATCATGCTTTTCAGAGCATATATCATGCTTTTCAGAGCATATATCATGCTTTTCAGAGCATACATCATGCTTTTTAGAGCATACATCATGCTTTTCAGAGCATACATCATGCTTTTCAGAGCATATATCATGCTTTTCAGAGCATATATCATGCTTTTCAGAGCATACATCATGCTTTTTAGAGCATACATCATGCTTTTCAGAGCATACATCATGCTTTTTAGAGCATACATCATGCTTTTCAGAGCATACATCATGCTTTTCAGAGCATACATCATGCTTTTTAGAGCATATATCATGCTTTTTAAAGCATACATCATGCTTTTTAGAGCATACATCATGCTTTTTAGAGCATACATCATGCTTTTCAGAGCATACATCATGCTTTTTAGAGCGTACATCATGCTTTTTAGAGCATACATCATGCTTTTTAGAGCATACATCATGCTTTTTAGAGCATACATCATGCTTTTTAGAGCATACATCATGCTTTTTAGAGCATACATCATGCTTTTTAGAGCATACATCATGCTTTTTAGAGCATACATCATGCTTTTTAGAGCATACGTCATGTTTTTTAGAGCATACATCATGCTTTTCAGAGCATACATCATGCTTTTCAGAGCATACATCATGCTTTTTAGAGCATACGTCATGCTTTTTAGAGCATACATCATGCTTTTCAGAGCATACATCATGCTTTCTAGAGCATTCATCATGCTTTTTAGAGCATATATCATGCTTTTTAGAGCATACATCATGCTTTTCAGAGCATTTATCATGCTTTTCAGAGCATACAGAATGCTTTTCAGAGCATACATCATGCTTTTTAGAGCATACATCATGCTTTTCAGAGCATACATCATGCTTTCTAGAGCATACATCATGCTTTTTAGAGCATACATCATGCTTTTTAGAGCATACATCATGCTTTTCAGAGCATACATCATGCTTTTTAGAGCATACATCATGCTTTTTAGAGCATACATCATGCTTTTCAGAGCATACATCATGCTTTTTAGAGCATACATCATGCTTTTCAGAGCATACATCATGCTTTTCAGAGCATATATCATGCCTTTTAGAGCATACATCATGCTTTTTAGAGCATACATCATGCTTTTTAGAGCATACATCATGCTTTTTAGAGCATACATCATGCTTTTCAGAGCATATATCATGCTTTTTAGAGCATACATCATGCTTTTTAGAGCATACATCATGCTTTTCAGAGCATACATCATGCTTTTCAGAGCATACATCATGCTTTTTAGAGCATACATCATGCTTTTTAGAGCATATATCATGCTTTTTAGAGCTTACATCATGCTTTTCAGAGCATACATCATGCTTTTTAGAGCATACATCATGCTTTTTAGAGCATATATCATGCTTTTTAGAGCATATATCATGCTTTTTAGAGCATACATCATGCTTTTTAGAGCATATATCATGCTTTTTAGAGCATACATCATGCTTTTCAGAGCATACATCATGCTTTTTAGAGCATACATCATGCTTTTTAGAGCATACATCATGCTTTTCAGAGCATACATCATGCTTTTCAGAGCATACATCATGCTTTTTAGAGCATACATCATGCTTTTCAGAGCATACATCATGCTTTTCAGAGCATATATCATGCTTTTTAGAGCATACATCATGCTTTTCAGAGCATACATCATGCTTTTCAGAGCATACATCATGCTTTTCAGAGCATACATCATGCTTTTTAGAGCATACATCATGCTTTTCAGAGCATACATCATGCTTTTTAGAGCATATATCATGCTTTTTAGAGCATACATTATGCTTTTCAGAGCATACATCATGCTTTTCAGAGCATACATCATGCTTTTCAGAGCATAAGTGCATTGCTTTTATGGCATGTTCTTTAGTGCATGATTGCACAACCCTACTTATAAGTCTACACAGCACTATCATTTAAATCATATTCCATACAATTATGGCAAGATACTCCTTTGCATTGACCACAAATATTGGAGCATCGCAAGGAAATATCTGAATCAGGTATAACTTTTGGTACTACAATCCCCTTTACAGTTGCATTTGATCATTTTCAAGAGGGAATACGGAGCAGGGGGTTTGGAAGTGTAAATTAGCATCAGCCTTTCATTTCCAATTCTCTACCTAAATTCAAGAGGATTCAAATCATTCCCTATCCTTGTTTGAACCTGACGAAACACTCTCACTGAATGAATGTTGGGCAGAGCATCTCAGGCTTGAGAGGTTTATTCCCAATACACACTTTATTAATATACCCCCTAATCGATGGTGATCGAGATTCGATGATTTTGTTACTCCATGTAATAGTAAAAGCAATCTCTCACCAGCATGCATGGAATATATCATCTTTTTGAGGTATACTGTTGAGAAAAGGCATCATGTCATTTTGAAATTAGGATCAGCTCTTCACTTTTTCAGTTCTGCTCCCTTCCCAATGGAATGTACCCTAGAGGTTGTATCACATCCTAGAAGTGCATGTATTAGCAATATCAGTTTGACAATGTTTAGTCCAAGAGCTCCGATTACATGCTTGATGTTTCATATCTTGATGGATCAGTAACACTAATAGATCAGTATCCTCTCAATAACCACAGTGTCGTGAGTTTCAGATGTTCTTAGTGTTGTTAGTACAATCAGCAAATCCGCGTCATCTGTTGCCTGAAGTGTCTTCATGTCATTGCTATTGAAGTCTTCTAGACGCAATTTAATGAATTGTTCTTTATTGCTCTCGTTCTTCAAAAAATCTTCTTTCTTAATAACAATCAGCACTGCCTTCTTTCTGACTTCTATATTTGAACAACTGGCCTTTCCCTTTCAATGCCGGAAATGTGTCACATCTTTGGTTGAGAGTTTACTTGTATAACATTCGATACGAAATTCGATGTATCAATGAGCCCCCATCTGAAGCATAGGCACAATTTGAAGGCATTTCGGGTTCCAAATAAAATTACTTAGTTGAGATTTATTCATCTTTATCCACCAACGAAGAAGGATCAGTAGACAATTCATGAGAGAAAATCTGCTTCATTGGAACTTCACAGCCAATACCTTGAACAAAGGTAATAATCTTTTGAAAGAAAAGCTGTGGGTTAACATTGACTATGGATTTGTCTTGTTTTAGAGTAGAGCAAGATCTCCACAGTAGCCATGTTACTATTTGGAAACAGGTTGCTAATGATGCACAACCTGAAATACCTTCAAATTGTGCCTACGTTTTGATTGGTATTGATCGGATGATTCTTTTGTTTTGAATTTTGGAAAGTTATTTCCCTATTGAAGATATTGCTTTGAGAATTTTATCCTATTAATGCGATTTGTTACAAAGACAATCCTTTATGCATTAAGTACTATTAAAGCTAAGGATGTATAAAGATTTTGTAACATGAAAGAGTCTATTTTTTATTACTTATACGGCGTGACACAAAAAAAGAGGGATGAAAGTAAACGCTTATAACTCGAAAAGTAGTACACTTCGATGAGAGATGTTGTGGGTACAACAACGACTTGTTGGTCAATTTTGTTCTGGCAATTAGGTCTGAGTTGTTGCATCGTCTTGTTGAAACCAACGGTCAGGGTGGATGTCGCCAGTTTAAATAATGTTTAATATTTCAATATTTACATCAGATGTTACTGTGCGTGCATTTTCATCAGAATCTTGAAAAAATGGGCCAAAATCTCGGCTAGAACTTAGGCCGCACCAGACGGATACCTTAGGCGAGTGTAGAGGTTTCTCGAAAATTCTGTCGGGCTTTGTTGGATTTCACATGCAGAAATTTAGAGCATTTGTTATACACTCAATAAATCTTGAAGATATACTCTATCTTGTGGTTTTTATTTCATCTTTTTAAGTGTACTATTTTTTGAGTAATATGCGTTTACTTTCATCCCTCTTTTTTTGTGTCACACTGTACAATCACATGCGGGAAATAATAAATTCCTGATTAAATGAAGTATTTAACGTCAATTTCAAATTTTGTCTATATTTGATCTTCAAAAGAGTACATGAAGTAGATTCGTAGAGAGTGTAATTAACTCTGTAAATTTCCGAAAATCATACAAAGAAGTAGCTACCTATCTATTTCAAAAATAGGTAGTTATGGAAGAGGCAGCAATCGTCGACACTGCTAATTTTAATCTCTTTGCACTCGTACAGCAGTCGCCTCTTCTTTCCTAAGAGCATAATATTCTCATTGACGATATTGAAAGTCGCAGGCTGGGTCAACGTTACAACTTCCTAATGGTCTTATCCGAAAATTGTACTTGAAACTTGGTTGGTTTATAATAATAGTATAAATAATAACTTTATTGAAAATAATAACAAACTTTAAAAATTGTTACAAAAACACAAATACTAAATCAAAACTTATTAATACAATATAAACTTTTCTAATCTCAATAAATTCAAGCCTGTGCGAAGTTTCTAGGTGAAACTTTTCAGATTTCATCTGCGTTATTTTGATAAAGTTTCATTAAAATTTCGAATTTTATGGTAGTTATACCAATACTATTGATGAAATAATTTCTTTCAAATAACTAAAAAATGTTATGGAGTTGAAATATTTTGTGTGATTATATCAATCGCACTGAATTTTTGCGAGGGGACTCTAATCAATTATTTATTAGTTATCAAAAGCCTTATGAGCCACTCTCGAAAGCAACAATCAGTCGCTGGTTACTAACGGTTATGGAGGAAGCTGGTATTGATGTTACTGTGTTTAAAGCACATAGCACTAGAGCAGCTTCGGCCTCTGCAGCACGTAGTAACAGTAACCAATGGAGGAGATCCTAAAAATTTCGGGTTGGACTAACTCTTAATTTTTAGAGATACTGCGATAAGACAAAGGCGTTTTGAGATATCCCCTTTTTCATCGATCATCTGATGCTTTGAAATCTCACAAGTTGACTCTGTAGAACCGGCTCCATGAAGAACAAGAAAGTCTATAAGTAATTGAAAAGTTACCCGAGGCTCACCTGTAAGGTGGAGGGTGACTGCAATTACTTTATGGACGTTCATGTTCTACAATGGAGCTGTTCTTTCCCTCCCTACCGATTGCCCGCCCGAACACCTCCATGAAGTTGATCAGATGGTCGACTCAACTTTAAATACTGAATGATCTAAGCCAGCCAAATACTAGCTGAATATCTCACAAGTTGTCTCAATAGAACCGGCTTCATGAAGAACAAGAACGTCCATGAAGTAATTGCATTCACCCTTCCCCTTACAGATAAGCCTCGGGTAACTTTTCAATTTTATTGAAATATTTTTATACTATTCGATAGATTATTAAATTCTAAACAACTCTGAGTTGTATCACGCTCGTGTTTAATCAACCGTTCAAGAGATATTGTACAGAATTTGTTTCTTCCATTGCTAATTTTCGCAGTGAATAGCAGTTAGTTTTTTGTTTTTTGTCTATTGTGCAGCGGAAAACATATATTTTTTTAAATTGACTCATTCTACAGATTATTAAGTTTTAAAGAATTCTAGATTGTATCACGCACGAGTTTAATCTACTGTTTAAAAGATATTCAAAATGAAAGACAGAATTTGTTCTTTTCTCCTACTAATCGACGGAATGCTCAGCTCTTGGTTTTTTGTCTATTTTACAACGGAAAAACTATTATATTAAAACATTTTGGTATCGTATGATAGTTTAATTAATTTAAAAGAGTTCTTAGTACGGAACTACTATCCAAATATGTATAGTTTTAGAGAAAAACGCATTCTTCTTACTGTTTCACAACTATTCTTCAAAAAATCGTACATCTGGCAATTTTTTCCCTATTCGATTAACCTGTCATAGTTTATGATCCTTGGTCATGGCATCATTATCATTAGAGAAAACTGTGCTTATTGAGCACCATGTTATACACAAGGTTCATAGACTATAACAGGACCCAGGTTAGACGAATAGAAATAATAAGACAACTTCAAAGTGTTACTATGAACTGCATCCACCACGTCTTCAAACAATTTTAAAAGTTAATTAACATTTTTTATTAAAGTGCTATCAAAATAATTCTTCATACATGATAATTAGTCCTAGGTATTAAATATTTGAATAAAATATACTTTTTTAATTTCGGAGAACCTAATATCGTTTTCTAAATCATCTCTGAAATTAAAAATGTTATTTTATTAAAAAATAAATAATAACTGTTAGGTAGTACTTTGTAGAATTATTTTGATAAATCATTACAAAAGAAGTTTAAGGACCCCTGCTCAATCAGGGGTCCTTAAACTACACTTGGATTAACACTGGGGTTCTTTAACTACACTTGTGGTATAGTTTAAAATTTGGGGTCCTTAAAGTATTTCATTATTTCCTTATAATGATTTTATTCAACTATAATGATTATAATATATTCATATGTTAGTTACGATTTCCTTATATCGGGTAACATTTTGTTTTTATTTCCCAATATTGCTATCATTTTAACTAGATAGTTGAATTTGCTTCATCCATTCAATGGCCGGTAGTGGATCTTCACCAAGTAGAGGTAGAATTTCTGTTTGGAAAGTTGCTTTGTCCATTTTTTTTGTTTCTCTGAACACTGTAGTAGAATAATTATTTTAATTTGATTGCAATCAAGACATGCAGAACGCCGTAGCATAGATACATTCAAAAATTCACTGGGGTCCTTAAACTACACTTGATCCCAGAGATAATCAATTTTTAAAGTTAAAGTACCTATACACTATACATATAGGTAACTACTTACTAATTTTACACAGTTGTCAGTATGTAGGTATAGGTAGGTAGGTACTACGATTCCAGGACAATAACCCCTCGTGCAAAAAAAAAACCCGTTCAAAATACCCCTCGGACAAAAAAACCCCGTGCAATAAGCCCCCGGACAAATACCTCCCAAGCAAGAAAACCCCGGTGCAAAAAAACCCCGGTCTATATAAATAGCTAATTCATTTTTATTAATATATTAAACTTTATTCAATGCGAACCAATAATCATTTGAGGTATACCCAATTACCTATTTTATAGTAAAAATAAGTACAGTATACATTTTGTCACTATCAAACCAGGCCGGGGAGGGGCAAGCCCCCCCCCCCCTCTCAAACCCCCTCAATCGGACCGCTAACCTAACCTTAGGTGCACTATATCTCTTTATATTTATAGCATATAGTAATTTAATTAATAAAAAATTAATGAAAATTAATTTAAATGAATTATGCTATTTATATCGACCGGGGTTTTTTTGCACCGGGGGTTTTTGCTTGGGGGGTTCTTGTCCAGGGGTATTTGTCCGGGGGGTTTATTGTACGGTTTTTTTTTGTCCGGGGGGTATATTGCACGGGTTTTTTTGACCACGGGGGTTTTCTGCACGGGGAGTTATTGTCCTGTCACCTGGTACTACATAGTCTATATAAATAAGTAATATTAGTAACCTAAAGAAATTGATATAGCATTGCATCGTCATGAAACCTATGTTATAAATAATTGACATGTTATATTATTTACTTCCTATTTTACTATTGCAATATTATGCGTGTTCTAATTCTAATAGTAATAAAAGCGAATGAAAATGTTAACTAGTACCCCATTATATTTAAACTCACGAGATGTTTGTAGCATCCTGGCATTCTGGTTTTTATCCATTTAAAGCGAAAAAATTAGAATATTGAATATTTTTATACCATTCGATAGATTATTAAATTTATAAGAGTTCTGGCTAGTGATCCACTATGGTTCAATTTATAGTTTTAGAGATATTCAAGACGAAAAACTGCAGTTTTTTTATCAATACTGGGTAGCTCACTAATTCTCGGAGTTTATGGCAGTAAGTTTATTATCCATTTACAAGCGAAAAATCAATAATATTGAATTTTTTTAAACCATTCGATAGATTATTAAATTTGATAGTTTAACAGATATTGAAGACGAAAGTTCTTTCCATACACTGTTGCTCACTGATCACCGGAGTGAATGGTCTTCAGTTTTTTAACCATTTTTCCGTGGAAACACAATTATATTATTATAATTTGATATCATCTACCGGGTCTTTCCCAGAATAGCGCCGCTAAATATTTATTAATGTAATTACATTAAATGTGTGTCGTAAATACAAAGTTAATAAAATGAATGAAAATTATATCATTAATATTTATTATAACCAATATGATAACCAATATGATAATGATAACCAAGATGATAATGATAACCAAGATGATAAATGATGACCAAGATGACAAATGATGACCAAGATGACAAATGATGACCAATATGATAAATGATAACCAATATGATAAATGATAACCAAAAAGATAATGATGACCAATATGATAAATGATAACCAATAAGATAATGATGACCAATAAGATAATGATAACCAATAAGATAATGGTAACCAATAAGATAATGATAACCAATAAGATAATGATAACCAATAAGATAATGATAACCAATAAGATAAGGATAACCAAAATGATAATGATGACCAATATGATAATGATGACCAATATGATAAATGATAACCAATAAGATAATGATAACCAATAAGATAATGATAACCAATATGATAATGATAACCAATAAGATTATGAAAATCAATAAGATAATGATAACCAATAAGATAATGATAACCAATAAGATAAGGATAACCAATAAGATAATGATAACCAATAAGATAATGATAACCAATAAGATAAGGATAACCAATAAGATAAGGATAACCAATAAGTTAATGATGACCAATAAGTTAATTATGACCAATAAGATAATGATGATAAATATGATAAATGATGACAAATAAGATAATGATAACCAATAAGATAATGATGACCAATATGATAAATAATAACCAATTTGATAATGATAACCAAAATGATAATGATTGATAACCAAAATGATAATGATTGATAGCCAATAAGATAATGATAACCAAAAAGATAATGATAACTAAAATGATAATGTTTGATAACCAAAATGATAATGATAACTAAAATGATAATGTTTGATAACCAAAATGATAATGATAACTAAAATGATAATGTTTGATAACCAGAATGATAATGATTGATAACCAATATGATAATGATTGATAACCAATATGATAATGATTGACAACCAATATGATAATGATAACCAAAATAATAATAATTGATAACCAATATGATAATGATTGATAACCATTATGATAGTGATTGATAACCAATATGATAATGATAATCAATATGATAGTGATTGATAACCAATATGATAGTGATTGATAACCAATATGATAGTGATAACCAATATGATAGTGATAACCAATATGATAATGATAACCAATATGATAATGATAACCAATATGATAATGATAACCAATATGATAATGGTAACCAATATGATAATGGTAACCAATATGATAATGATAACCAATATGATAATGATAACCAATATGATAATGGTAACCAATATGATAATGGTAACCAATATGATAATGGTAACCAATATGATAATGGTAACCAATATGATAATGATAACCAATATGATAATAATAACCAATATGATAATGATAACCAATATGATAATGATAACCAATATGATAATGATAACCAATATGATAATGGTAACCAATATGATAATGGTAACCAATATGATAATGGTAACCAATATGATAATGGTAACCAATATGATAATGGTAACCAATATGATAATGATAACCAATATGATAATGGTAACCAATATGATAATGATAACTAAAATGATAATGTTTGATAACCAGAATGATAATGATTGATAACCAATATGATAATGATTGATAACCAATATGATAATGATAACCAAAATAATAATAATTGATAACCAATATGATAATGATTGATAACCAATATGATAGTGATTGATAACCAATATGATAATGATAACCAATATGATAGTGATTGATAACCAATATGATAGTGATTGATAACCAATATGATAGTGATAACCAATATGATAGTGATAACCAATATGATAGTGATAACCAATATGATAATGATAACCAATATGATAATAATAACCAATATGATAATGATAACCAATATGATAATGATAACCAATATGATAATGATAACCAATATGATAATGGTAACCAATATGATAATGGTAACCAATATGATAATGGTGACCAATATGATAATGGTAACCAATATGATAATGGTAACCAATATGATAATGATAACCAATATGATAATAATAACCAATATGATAATGATAACCAATATGATAATGATAACCAATATGATAATGATAACCAATATGATAATGATAACCAATATGATAATGGTAACCAATATGATAATGGTAACCAATATGATAATGGTAACCAATATGATAATGGTAACCAATATGATAATGGTAACCAATATGATAATGGTAACCAATATGATAATGGTAACCAATATGATAATGGTAACCAATATGATAATGGTAACCAATATGATAATGGTAACCAATATGATAATGATAACCAATATGATAATGATAACCAATATGATAATGGTAACCAATATGATAAATGATAACCAATATGATAATGATAACCAATACGTATAACAGATATACAGGTTATTCCTATTAAATAATGTGCCTCTAATAAACTAATAAAAAATGATATTGATATGTAAATATATTAATAAATATTTTGCGCCGCTATATATTCTGGGAAAGACCCCATCTACCTAACAGATTATTGAATTTAGAAAAATTCTGAGTGCAGAACTAGTATCGAAAAATGTACAGTTTATGAGAAAACCACATATATCTCACTGTTTCACAACTCATTTTTAAAAAGTGCCTTATCGTCCATCTGAAAAAAAATTCTATTCGTTTAACCTGTTATAGTCTATAAACCTTGGTTATACATTATGATGGTTTTATACTTTTTCTATGTAAATATTATCTTTTTATCATCTCTTATATCAATTAACTAGACAATGCGAATTTAATATATAGAATATATAAAAATTCTCTCCGTATCATAGCTACGAGGAGCAAGAATATAAATGTTAAAAATGCATTATAATTTTTAGTAAGACACTGACTTGGTAAGAGACCTACGCTCAATTTTTCAACAAAATGGGATTCGGTGCACGACTTGGCAATTTCTTGGCTAGGATGTTTTGCTGCGGATTACCCGTGAGGACAAGAGACCATTCTTAAGATTATGAAGAATACGAGATGAAAAGAAGATATCCAGTTAATTGCAGGAGAACATACGGGACACCTGTGATGTCCTCAAACTCCAAATCTTCATCAAGAAGATCTTCTTATGGAAGAAGAGAGTAACGAAGAAGAATGGATGACCAATCGCTGCGTATCAGAGCGCTGGAGTAGGACAGGAGATAAAGAAGGAGAGACATCATTCCCATTCGTTACGAACATGGGAGTTAAACACGGAAAATAAGGGCACCTGGTAATTTGAGAAGAAGTCGCTAAAGAATAAAGGAGACAAGGAGCAAGTAATTAAGCTCTAGATCTTCCGCTACGAAGAGCTACCGATCAAGAAACGCAGGATCTCCAATTCTTCGGGAAATCGGAACTGTCGGCTCGTCATCTGTGAAGAGGTTGTTGAGGAAATTCTCTTTAGAATGAACAGCTTTCTTGGAATAATTATTATTCTAATTATAAACTTTAACGAACTGTTTGACTTTCATTAAATAATGGAACGAATGTAAATAATAAATAAAAAAACAATAAAATTTATAAATATTAGATTGCAAATATAGACTATTTACTTGAAAATATACAGGCTTTTATTATCCTATACGTATTTATTTATTTAAACATAATGTTTCCCAACAATGAATGTAAGAGAGCCGGGATTACTCTCTCACACTGACTAATTGACAAAACTAATAATTTATACAGAAGAAAAAAGCTAAATGCTTTTAGGGCAACCTATTTAAAATAAAAATGTTACACATGATGGACCTACCTATAAACTTTGAAAGAATGAATAAACATACATAATATCATAAAAAAAAGTGCTACTGAAGAGCAAGCAGATGGACTTTATAAGAACTTTTGAATTTACAGATACCAGAATTAGACTTCAAATTTTCACCAATATCATTCCACATACTGCATCCTTTGTAATAAATACTATTTTGAGATTTAGATCTACTGAAAAGAGGCAACGTTATATTTGAGGTGTTCCTAGTAGAATACGAATGTGCATTTGAGTGAGTGGTAATATAGTTTAACAATTCAGGGAAATAGACATCAATATTAACAGTTTTATAAAAGAATACACCAGTTTTAAGTTTATGTAAATTATCTAATTTCAGAATTTTAAGTTGAGTGAACATTCCAGCGGTGTGTTCACGATGAGGTGCTTTTCTTATTGCACGTATTGCTCTTTTTTGTAAAGTGTGAATACTATTTGTTAAGAAATTTGAAGTTTTATACCAAAGTTCAATTGCATAGGAAATATTAGAATCAATGAAAGAGCTGTAAAACATAAGCAAAACATTCTCGGGAACAACATGATTAATTTTATAGAAAATGCTTATATATCTAGAAATCCTTATGGATAATCTACCAATGTGATTCGAAAAAGTTAAATTGTTATCAAGTGAAAGTCCAAGAAAATTAACTTCTCTTCCAAACTGTATTTCCACTCCGTCTATTACTATGGGACCGAGTTGATAAGAATTACGGTACGAGAAAACTGTTTTTTTTGTTTTATCAGGGTTAATCATTATTTTATTTTTCTGTAGCCAGTTAGTAATCAAATTTAAATTTAAATTGATATCATTGTGAATTATGTGCAAAGCAGATTTTGGAAACTTCAAAGAAATAGTAGAATCATCAGCAAATAAAGTGAATTTAAAAAAGTTTGTACAGTTTGGAAAATCATTAAAAAATATCAAAAACTGCAATCCACCTAGCACGCTCCCTTGGGGCACTCCACATGTAACTTCCAGATCATTAGACGATATATTATCTATAACAACTGACTGAGTACGATTTGACAGATAAGATCGGAGCCATTCCAGTGGAGTACCCCGAACACCATAGTGAGACAAATTAGACAACAGTATATCATGTGACACAGAGTCAAATGCTTTCTTTAAATCTAAAAACATAGAAAAATAGAGATCACCATTGTCTAAACTACTATATACATCACTAACAATATTAAGCATTGCCTGAGTCTTACCTTTATTTGACCTAAAACCATACTGATGTTCGTAGAAAACATCATTGACTTCAAAATAGTTTACAAGTTTATTGTACATAACTCTTTCATATATTTTAGAATAAGTGGGCAATATTGATATCGGTCTGAAATTACCAACTTATGTAGTGGTACTACTTTTGCTTTCTTTAAGCTTTGAGGAAATTGACCATTTTAAAGTGACCTGTTTACCAAACATGCCAGAATTGGAGAAAGTACAAAGGATAAGCGCTTCAGAATAAATACAGGGAAAGAATTAACGTGACATGGTTTGCTATTCAAAGACATTATCACTTTATGAATACATATAGATGAAATAGGTGAACCAAAAAAAGAATCTGCATAATTGCCCGCTAAATACCCCATATGTCCGTCAAATTGATGAGGAAAACTAGCATTTATGTGCTCCCCAATGGAAGAGAAAGTATTCATTGAATTTATTGGCAACGGAAATTGGGTCGGTAATCCTATTACCTTCATTATCAGTTAAAGAAAAGGCTGTCTTAGTTTGTTTTGTAGTACCCTTCATCAAATTATTTATCAAGTTCCAAGTGTTTTTCATATCCGATTTGTAATCAAAAAATTTCCTCTGAAAGTAAGATTTCTTTTATCTCTAATTTAATTTGTAACTAAGTTTTTATATCTTTTAAATTGTAAACTACTGATTTTTATC
This sequence comes from Caprella mutica, assembly GCA_947561585.1. Classification (NCBI taxonomy): domain Eukaryota; kingdom Metazoa; phylum Arthropoda; class Malacostraca; order Amphipoda; family Caprellidae; genus Caprella; species Caprella mutica. Next base: position 110,466 of record CANNZV010001286.1, on the reverse strand, counting down.
CATTCTGAAAAGTATGTAATAATTAGATCTTTTCTTTATTTTTGATCTAGTTACACCATCTATCCAAGGTTTGGCTAAATTTTTATAAGACACAGTTTTAGTTTTTATTGGACAATGATGATTATAAATTTGCATTATTTTACTATCAGTCAGATATACCCTCATCAACCCCATCACATTGAATGACAGAAGAAAAGTCATGATCATTAATTGCATGGCACAAATTAGATAATGATTCGTTATTATGAAGTCTATAGGAAACAGTAGTTGATGCCTGATGTTGAAATGAAAACAAATTATGAGTGACTGAAAAAACTAAACAATGATCGGACATATCACAAGGTATAATTCCTGAACTGCTATCAGACACATCTGTGGAGAATATATTATCAATTAGTGTGCAACTATTTTCAGATATTCTTGTTGGTTTTGTGATTAACGGATTATAAAAATGTTGAAACATCATATTTAGGAAATTAAGACAATTTGCATCACCGTTAACATTCAAAAGATTATAGTTAAAATCTCCACATATGTGCACTGAATGAGTAGATATAGATGACAAACTATGTAAAACATTTTCTAGCATATTTAAGAAGAGGTCAGTTTCACAATTGGGCGGTCTGTATATCACACCAACAACCATTTTTTTGTCATTTTTAGCTACACTAACAAATAAGCACTCCATAGAATCATCACAATAGCACAACTCCTCAATTACCGTTCACTCAAAACCTCCCATCACTCCTCACCACGTGGTGTGGACTGTATCCACTGAAATCCACCAAATTGACCGATGCATCGTTTAACCAAGAGTAAGAAAAACAAACTAAATCGAAATTCAAATTAGGTGTTTGCAAAAAACATGTAATCTCATCCACTTTTGGATATAAAGAGCGAATGTTAATGTGCATCAACTTCAAATTTCTTTCATTACTACCATAGGTCTTATTAAACTCTGACACAGAATAATACGCCGATCTAATAATGGTAGGATAAAAATCGTTCATCTCTCTTGGCATTTCACTCAACTCATTCTCGTCCTCACCCATCACAGTAAATAAACCATTCACTAGGCAGCATAGTAATTAAAGCATTAAGTGCAACTATAATCTGTCTGTCCGTCACACTAACGGTTGGTAATTTTAAAGCAGCTGGTAGTACAGATACGAAACACATATAAGAGTAAGTCAAATGGTCCTCTCAATTTCCGTAGATTTATGGTGACGCATAGTTATAATAAAAACGGAGGGTAGGTAAAATAATGTGTTAAAACACGCTTTGTAAGTTTTTTAAGCAGCTCTTTATTGGAAGTAGACCTTTAATGGAAAGGTTACAAATTAATAACATGGCAGAGGCTCAGATATTGGTAGGTATTAAAAGCTTATACTCAAGGAACTTTCAGCAATACTAAATTTTACACACTCTACATTCAGCAGAGCTAATACACAAGAGTTAGGGTAAAGACCTCATATTACGGCAGAAAGACAGCAATGAGAAATTTTACACACTCTACATTCAGCAGAGCAAAGACACAAGAGTTAGGGCAAAGACCTCATATTACGGCAGAAAGACAGCAATGAGAAATTTTACACACTCTACATTCAGCAGAGCTAAGACACAAGAGTTAGGGCAAAGACCTCATATTACGGCAGAAAGACAGCAATGAGAAATTTTACACACTCTACATTCAACAGAGCAAAGACACAAGAGTTAGGGTAAAGACCTCATATTACGACAGAAAGACAGCAATGAGAAATTTTACACACTCTACATTCAGCAGAGCTAAGACACAAGAGTTAGGGCAAAGACCTCATATTACGGTAGAAAGACAGCAATGAGAAATTTTACACACTCTACATTCAGCAGAGCAAAGACACAAGAGTTAGGGTAAAGACCTCATATTGCGGCAGAAAGACAGCAATGAGAAATTTTACACACTCTACATTCAGCAGAGCTAAGACACAAGAGTTAGGGCAAAGACCTCATATTACGGTAGAAAGACAGCAATGAGAAATTTTACACACTCTACATTCAGCAGAGCTAAGACACAAGAGTTAGGGCAAAGACCTCATATTGCGGCAGAAAGACAGCAATGAGAAATTTTACACACTCTACATTCAGCAGAGCAAAGACACAAGAGTTAGGGTAAAGACCTCATATTGCGGCAGAAAGACAGCAATGAGAAATTTTACACACTCTACATTCAGCAGAGCTAAGACGCAAGAGTTAGGTTAAAGACCTCATATTACGGCAGAAAGACAGCAATGAGAAATTTTACACACTCTACATTCAGCAGAGCTAAGACACAAGAGTTAGGGTAAAGACCTCATATTACGGCAGAAAGACAGCAATGAGAAATTTTACACACTCTACATTCAGCAGAGCTAAGACACAAGAGTTAGGGTAAAGACCTCATATTACGGCAGAAAGACAGCAATGAGAAATTTTACACACTTTACATTCAGCAGAGCTAAGACACAAGAGTTAGGGCAAAGACCTCATATTACGACAGAAATACAGCAATGAGAAATTTTACACACTCTACATTCAGCAGAGCTAAGACACAAGAGTTAGGGCAAAGACCTCATATTACGGTAGAAAGACAACAATGAGAAATTTTACACACTCTACATTCAGCAGAGCTAAGACACAAGAGTTAGGGCAAAGACCTCATTTTACGGCAGAAAGACAGCAATGAGAAATTTTTGGGATTTTACAAAAAGATATAAATAGAATTCAGTTAAGAGAGTCCGCATACACTAAAAAGATATTCTAGATATGGCATCACAAACCGTATGCCATCTTCAAAATTTGTGTTTCATACATTAAATATATGAATAGCATTATACTAGTTTATATTATTTACATTTTACAGTTATAATAGTTTTATATTTTATAATTATAATAATAATTACGTAAAGATTTAATAATTCAACATTATTATGTGCAGTTTAATTTCTAATAGTTTCCTGCGATGTGACCCACCACTGGGTCACACTCATATTCCAGTTACTGGGATGTGACCCACCACTGGGTCACACTCATATTCCAGTTACTGGGATGTGACCCACCACTGGGTCAGACTCATATTCCAGTTACTGGGATATGACCCACCACTGGGTCAGACTCATATTCCAGTTACTGGGATGTGACCCACCACTGGGTCAGACTCATATTCCAGTTACTGGGATGTGACCCACCACTGGGTCAGACTCATATTCCAGTTACTGGGATGTGACCCACCACTGGGTCAGACTCATATTCCAGTTACTGGGATGTGACCCACCACTGGGTCACACTCATATTCCAGTTACTGGGATGTGACCCACCACTGGGTCAGACTCATATTCCAGTTACTGGGATGTGACCCACCACTGGGTCACACTCATATTCCAGTTACTGGGATGTGACCCACCACTGGGTCACACTCATATTCCAGTTACTGGGATGTGACCCACCACTGGGTCACACTCATATTCCAGTTACTGGGATGTGACCCACCACTGGGTCAGACTCATATTCCAGTTACTGGGATGTGACCCACCACTGGGTCAGACTCATATTCCAGTTACTGGGATGAGACCCACCACTGGGTCACACTCATATTCCAGTTACTGGGATGTGACCCACCACTGGGTCAGACTCATATTCCAGTTACTGGGATGTGACCCACCACTGGGTCACACTCATATTCCAGTTACTGGGATGTGCCCCACCACTGGGTCAGACTCATATTCCAGTTACTGGGATGTGACCCACCACTGGGTCAGACTCATATTCCAGTTACTGGGATGTGACCCACCACTGGGTCACACTCATATTCCAGTTACTGGGATGTGACCCACCACTGGGTCAGACTCATATTCCAGTTACTGGGATGTGACCCACCACTGGGTCACACTCATATTCCAGTTACTGGGATGTGACCCACCACTGGGTCACACTCATATTCCAGTTACTGGGATGTGACCCACCACTGGGTCACACTCATATTCCAGTTACTGGGATGTGACCCACCACTGGGTCAGACTCATATTCCAGTTACTGGGATGTGACCCACCACTGGGTCAGACTCATATTCCAGTTACTGGGATGTGACCCACCACTGGGTCACACTCATATTCCAGTTACTGCGATGTGACCCACCACTGGGTCACACTCATATTCCAGTTACTGATTCTATTTTCATTTACTACTCCAGCTTCCTAAATAACAATGAATTGCTAATTTCAGTGAAACTGTAGTTGCTGAAGCTGACTGACATTGGATGCCAACACGGTAATTCAACATTATTAATTATTACATAATATTATAGAACTAAGCTCTACGATCATTATTCTGCAAAAGCATAAAATTTGGTTCATTATATATTTCATTATTTGCTTTTAAAGTTTTTAATACTCTGAGTGCAACAATTGTACGAATCACTAACTTGACGCTGAAAAAGAAGATTGTACACTCTTAGTTTTATTTCAAATTTGAATTTTCATAAACAAACAATGCGTTTTCGGCCTTCGTTTAAGATATTAATTGTTTCCTTAATTATATAAACGTTTCTTTAATAAGTTAATCAAATTAGATACCTTTACAATAATAGTAAATGTATTTATTATACGATTTATACCTAATACCTAGTTGACAATGAAAACAAATGGTGTACATTCTTTATCTTCAGACTGGAAATTAGTAAGTATACAGTAGGTATATTATAGAGTATTGATTATATAAATCTTTAAAAGCATATAAAATTGAAAATATGTTGTAATTGAAAATATGTTGTAATTGAAAATATGCTGTCAAATTTGATATGTTTTGCAGAAAAATGACAAGAAACATTAGCTTCACTGGTTGAAACAATAAGAAAAAATTGCTTGCAGGGGACCTTTAAATTGCAACATTATGATGATATTTGGCAGCTGTGAGGATAAGAATGAGTGTAAGACATCAAATTTGATTCAATCTGTGTGATAAAAATTAATGTTTCATTAATTATCATTTATCATAATTACGCTTGTCATTTATATACATCCTCGCAAACATAGTAGTATAAACTACATTTCTAACGATACCACGTAAGTGTCTACACTTTCGATGTAGACAAAATAAACAAAATCGATCTCTCTGTATCGTTCAGATACAATTTTAGATTAGTGATGCAACATTCAAATAAATTAAAAAGAGATTTAAATGAAAGCGTTTTAGATATAAAAACATATCTAAATTGAAGATATTTGGGAACTAATTCGATGGATTGTTGATACCATTACACTGTATCAACACTCTTTCTAAATGACGCATAGAAACGAATGCGTTTTAGTTACGAAATAGACAGCAAATTCGATGTCAAATATATATCTATATTGAAGATACATTTTCTGTAGAAAGTTAAAATATCGAACTGTATTTATTACCTACTTCTACTTTATTACATAGAGTGCAATTTACATTTGGGGGCATATCAATTTTCTTAATGCTATACAGGATGCGGAGAAAGTCCCCGATCAAATTTTATTCTTTAAATTATAGATGTTATTTATTTACTGAATTCATCCATTTATATCTCATTCTCTTCCTATAATCATATACTTTAATGTTACAGGTCTAAATTTTGATAAATTTACATTGTCTTTTGTAAAAATGAGTCAACGTGAGGCTATTATTCAGCTACACTGCGCGGGGAAGACAAACCCAGAGATTGTTAAGCTGTTAAAAGCACCGAAATCGACTGTTAGACATGCTGTTAAACGCTACTAAGAACTTGAGACAACAGTTGATCGACCAAGGTTTGGACGACCTCGCACTGCACGCACTTCAACCAAAATCAAAGCCATTAGAGAGCGGATAAGGAGGAACCCCCAGCGAAGCATGAGAAGGATGGCTATGAGTATGGATATTGACGAAAAAAGTGTGAGAACCAACGTCAAAGAAGACCTCAAGTTGTCCCCCTTCAAAATGACCAACATGCAACAGCTCACAGACTTGCAGAAACAAAAGAAGCTGGACTGATCAAAGATTTTTTTGAATGCAATGAAAGATGGCACGCAAGCTGGTGAGATCGTCTTTTCGGATGAGAAAATGTTCACTGAGGAGGCCAAATTCAACTCCCAGAATGACAGAATTTTGGGAAAAAGTGTTGACAGTATCCCTCCATCCGTAAAGACTGTGTTCCGTCGCCAAAAACCTGCCTCTGTGATGGTGTGGGCTGCCATCTCTGAGAGTTGGAGATCTCTCGTTTTTGTCAAAGAATGCGCTAAAGTTAATGCAAAGTCGTATATCGAGGATATTTGACTCCAGGACAGGCCTTTTACCTTTCAACAGGACGGTACGCCCTCGCACACAGAGAACAAAACTCAGGATTGGTGTGAGCGTCACTTTCCTGCGTTTTGGAGGAAGGAATTGTGGCCTGCTTCATCGCCGGACCTGAACCCTCTGGACTTTTGTGTGTGATCCATCTTGGAGAAAGAAGCGTGCGCTACAGCTCATGATACTACGGAAACTCGGAAGAAGTCCCTCGAGCGACAATGGGCCAAAATTCCACAAGAAACGTTCTGTGCCGCAGTAAAGAGCTTCAGAGGTAGACTCGAGAGGGTAATCGCTGCCAATGGTTGTCATATTGAAAAATAATTGGTAGAACTGTTAAATGGGTTTATTGAGATAGTGTGTGATAAGTTTGATTTTATTTCATCCATCACAGCTCATTATATTAACATTTTTATATGATCGGGGACTTTCTCCGCACCCTGTATATATAAATTAAATGGGAAGAAATTAAGTTATGTGTCTGGGTATCGAACGTGGGCGTGCAGTTCTGTGATCTGAAACGCCACCACTCTGTCAATCTGGATACATTTTAATAATAAAAAATTGATATACAAGCAGGCCCCACTTTAATTACTCCCGCTTTAATAAAATTGGTAATTGTTGTCTAAATATTAAAGCTGTCACGGACAAGGTTTATAGACTACATATAACAGGTTAAACGAATAAAAATGGTACGACAACTTCAAGTTGTTACTAAGAGCTGCATCCACAATTTATTTTTATTTTTCTGTTTAAATTGCTATCCAAATAATCTTTCCTACATGCTAATTAGTTATTAGGTATTACATTTTAGAATAAATACATAAAATATACTTTTTTTAATTTCAGAGAACCTAGGTAGTCTGTGGGGTAGATGGTTTTAATTTACTGTTATTTGTATTTATTAATTAGTTTCTAACCACACACAAAATAAAATAAACTTAGTAGGCTGCGGAATGAAAGCGTTGTAGGCAGCAATTTTATTATAAGTCTGCGCGTTACAAGATCTCGGGTTGAAGTGTCTCTCTTTCCGGTTAACGGCTCAATCAAACTCAAGTTTTGATGACGTCATGAAAAGTTTCCTTAAGATAATTAATATTAAATGAATCTATTACATCAGTTTTACATAGTTAAACTAACAAAAATAAATATTTGATTAATAAAGAGTATTTTTGAAAAAGCAAAAGTTCTAATATTAAGATTTAAACATTGTACTAAATATCTTATAAATAAACGGTTAAAATATCTTCCAGAAACTTCAGAATGATGCAATCGGAATGTCGATTGCATCAGCCTAATTTGATATTTGAATTTAAATAAAAGATGAACATAAAATGTGTAATAAAAGAAAGAAATTATTTTATTCTTTAGATTAGATTTTAATATTTATAGTTTTTATTGTAATCAAAAGAAAGAAGAAATATTATGAATAAATGGAAAAGGTTTATGTAATAACTACAAGTCATAATTTAACAAAGGTTAAGTTTCGACTTTTTGAAGATGTAGTAAACTGCATAAAAAAATGTCCTTTTTTGTAATGAAAATGTTGTTAGTAACTAGTTGTATACACACGAGAGTTTATTCGTTTTATATATAACAAACACACACGTAAAAAATTATTAATAATTTGGTTTTAAGTCCAGCGTTCACCGCTAGGGGCGCTGCGAAGTGTTATGGTTTACCTTCCTGATAAGGTGTTATCAATTAAAAATATCAATTACTCAACATCAACCAGTATAAAACTATAATAACTAGGTAGTCTAGTCAGTAGTGTGGTAGCTAGGCGGCTAAGCTGTAAGTTTTTAAGTTAAAGAGTTGTAGTATGACGATTGCGTGCGTATGTGTTTCATTGTTTTTCTCAATCTTTTGTTTACAAATGACATTTTTAGTTCCAGATTTAGTCAGTAGGTGGAGCTTAAATTGCGAATAAATTAGATTAAATTTTTTAATAGAAATTAAATAAATAAAATAATAACATTTTATTCTATTATTAATTTCCCTTTATCGGTTTATCATAATGGAGAAAAAGTTTATTCAAAGGTTTACCACCCCTTTTAATCATCTCTCAAATTAAAAAGTTTGTTTAATTAAAAATTAAAATAATAACTGATTAGCACTTTAAAGAATTATTTTGTTATTTCATTAAAAAAAATAATGAATTGTTAATGTTTCTTTAAAGGTCCCCTCCAAGCAAATATTTTTATTGTCTTATTCAACGAGGCTAATGTTTCTTATCATTTTGCTGCAAACTGCATCGAATTTGATAGCATATTTTTAATTCTATGTGCTTTTAAAGATTTTTATAATCAAAACTCTACAAAACCTATTTTACTTCCGACTTACTAATTTAAGAAATTTTCAGCCTGAAGAAAAAGAATGTACACCATTTGTTTTGATTGTCAACTAGGTATTAGGTTTAATAAATCCATTTAATATTCGTGTAAAGGTATAAAATTGAATGAACTTATAATTGAAACGTTTATATACTTTAGGAAACAATTAATATCTAAAATAAAGGCCGAAAACGCATGGTTTGTTTATAAAATTCAAATTTGTAATCAAAACAAAGAGTGTACGATCTTCTTCTTGAGCATCAGATTAGTGATTCGCTCAATTGTTGCTCACAGAGTACTAAAAAATTTTAAAAACAAATTATAAAATATATACTGAACCGAATTGTATGAGGTTTGCAGAATAATGATCGCAGACCTTAGTTCTATAATATTATGTTATAAACTCATTTTTTTTCCCGGAGCCTGGAGAGGACCTTTAAGACTCTGCATAAGTAGGTACCTACTAATTTTGTACACAGTATTCAGTAGGTAGGCGTGGACCGACAATTGGGCCCACTTTCAATCTGGCTCAGGAAAATTGGGTGTCACGACAATTTGGCCACGGACAATTGGCCCAAAGACAATCATATTATTTGCCTATTTTTACCAGAGTTTACTGTGTTAACTTGAAGGTCCCCTCCAAGCAAATTTTGTTATTACTTTAATCAATGTGGTTAATGTTTCTTATCATTTTACTGCAAACCCCATAAAATTTGATAGCATATTTTTAATTTTATATGCTTTAAAACAAAATTATTATCAAAACTCTACAAAACCTATTTTACTTCCGACTTTCTAATTTTCAGTCTGAAGAAAAAGAATGTACACCATTTGTTTTGATTGTCAACTAGGTATTAGGTTTAATAAATCCATTTAATATTCGTGTAAAGGTATACAATTGGATAAACTTATTATAGAAACGTTTTTAAACCTTGAGAAACAGTTAATATCTTAAACGAAGTTCATAGACGCATAGTTTGTTAATAAAATCTAATTTTGGAATCAAAACAAAGAGTGTACAATCTTCTTTCTCAGCGTCAGGTTAGTGATTAACTTAATTGTTGGTCACAGAGTATTAAAAAGCTTAAAACAAAATAATAAAATACATACTTAACCGAATTGTATGCGGCTTGCGGAATAATTATCGTAGACCTTAGTTCTGTAATATTATTTTATGAACTCATTTTTTCCCCGGAACCCGGAGAGAACCTTTAATTAAAGACCCTTGCCACTGTAATAACTAGGGTTGTGACAATAGAGGTTTTGAATAAAAATATAGTCTTGAGTATATTTAAAATAAAGAATATTCCTTACATGAAAACAATATTCTCGTTATGAAAAATAAATAATTTTTAATAGAACATATTCTTCTCATAAATAAATACTATTCTTCTTATAAACTACAATAATTTTCTGTTCTGAGATAGGTCATGAAAGCAACAAATTTCCTAGTTACAGTACCTCTATAAGTCTATAATATGCATATAGTGAACTCCTGTGAAGTGAATGAGTTAGGATGTAGCCAATAGAAAATAAGAATTGTCTTGAGCCCAATTGTCATCGGGCCTGTTTGTCGGTGCACCGTAGGTAGGTAGGTACCTAGACTATATAAATTACTAAAATTGGCAACCTACAAAAAAATTGATATAGCATTGCAGTGTCATGAAGCCAATGTAACAAATAATTGGCATTTTATGTTATTTATTTCTTATTTTATTATTGCAATATTATGTTTGTTCTAATTTTAGCCACAGTAAATTAATCAAAGCGGATGAAAATGTTAACCAGTGCCCCATTAATCAACGGACAACGGAGTGAATAGCAGTTAGTTTTTGGCTGTTTTGCCGCGGGAATACAATTTATTGAAATATTTTAATACTATTCGATAGATTATTATATTCTTAAGAATTCTAGGTTGTATCAGACTCGAGGTTAATCTACCGTTTAAGAGATATTCAAAAAGAAAGAGCGAAATTGTTCTTTTCTCACACTAATCGACGGAGTGCACAGCTCTTGGTTTTTTGTCTATTTTACAACGGAAAAACTATTATATTAAAACATTTTGGTATCGTATGATAGTTTAATTAATTTAAAAGAGTTCTTAGTACGGAACTACTATTCAAATATGTATAGTTTTAGAGAAAACGCATTTGTCTCACTGTTTCACAACTATTCTTCAAAAATCGTACGTCTTTGAATTTTTTCCTATTCGACTTAACCTGTTATAGTTTATGAACCTTGCTCACGGCATCATTGTCATTAGAGAAAACTGTGCTTATTAAGTACCATGTTTTACATTATGATGTTTTTACACTTTTCTATGTAATTATTATCTTTTTATCATCTTTTATATCAATTACCTTGGCAATGCAAATTTAATATATAGAATATATAAAAATTCTCTCCGTATCATAGCTATGAGAAGCAAGAATATAAATGTTAAAAATGCATTATAATTTTTAGTAAGACACTGACTTGGTAAGAGACCTACGCTCAATTTTTCAACAAAATGGGATTCGGTGCACGACTTGGCAATTTCTTGGCTAGGATGTTTTGCTGCGGATTACCCGTGAGGACACGAGACCATTCTTAATATTATGAAGAATACGAGATGAAAAGAAGATATCCAGTTAATTGCAGGAGAACATACGGGACACCTGTGATGTCCTCAAACTCCAAACCTTCATCAAGAAGATCTTCTTATGGAAGAAGAAAGTAACGAAGAAGAATGGATGACAAATCGCTGCGTATCAGAGCGCTGAAGTAGGACAGGAGATAAAGAAGGAGAGACATCATTCCTATTCGTTACGAACATGGGAGTTAAACACGGGGAATAAGGGCACCTAATAATTTGAGAAGAAGTCGCTAAAGAATAAAGGAGACAAGGAACAAGTAATTAAGCTCTAGATCTTCCGCTACGAAGAGCTACCGATCAAGAAACGCAGGATCTCCAATTCTACGGGAAATCGGAACTGTCGGCTCGTCATCTGTGTAGAGGTTGTTGAGGAAATTCTCTTTAGAATTAACAGCCTTCTTGGAATAATTATTATTATAATTATTAACTTTAACTAAATGTTTGACTTTCATTAAATAATGAAACGAATGTAAATAATAAATAAAAAACAATAAAATTTATAAATATTAGATTGCAAATATAGACCATTTACTTGAAAAAATACAGGCTTTTATTACCCTATACGTATAACTATAATCTGTCTGTCTGTCACACTAACGGTTGGTAATTTTAAAGCAGCTGGTAGTAAAGCTACGAAACACATTTAAAAGTAAGTCAAATGTTCTTCTCAATTTCCGTAGATTTATGGTGACGCATAATTATAATAAAAACGGAGGGTAGGTAAAATAATGTGTTAAAACACCCCCTGTGTGTTTTTTAAGCAGCTCTTTATTGGAAGTAGACCTTTAATGGAAAGGTTACAAATTAATAACATGGCGGAGGCTCAGATATTGGTAGATATTCAAAGCTTATACTCAAGGAACTTTCAGCAATACTAAATTTTACACACTCTACATTCAGCAGAGCTAAGACACAAGAGTTAGGGTAAAGACCTCATATTACGGCAGAAAGACAGCATTGAGAAATTTTACACACTCTACATTCAGCAGAGCTAAGACACAAGAGTTAGGGTAAAGACCTCATATTACGGCAGAAAGACAGCAATGAGAAATTTTACACACTCTACATTCAGCAGAGCTAAGACACAAAAGTTAGGGCAAAGACCTCATATTGCGGCAGAAAGACAGCAATGAGAAATGTTTGTGATTCTACAAAAAATATTAATAGAATTCAGTTAAGAGAGTCCGCATACATTAAAAAGATATTCTAGATATGGCATCACAAACCGTATACCACCTTCAAAATTTTGTGTTATGCACTGTAGTATTATTTTGAAGAGGTACACCATGTACCGGTAATTCCGAATAATTAAACACCTTGACTACATATGCTCGAAACGCAGTCTAGCCTAACTGACTTTTCCAAAATTAATATTTTTGTTATTGCTTCTGTATGACATGTGCCATGAAAGCGAGAAGAGCTGAGTATCTCTGTGTGTACCTACTGATATTGTCTGTGTGATAAACACGCTGCTATAGATGTGATACACTTTGTCACAATTTAATTCAGGTTTGAAATACTGCAAGTGGTATGTATTTGTACCACTAGGTCTATCAGTAATATACAAAGTGGTGCAAATGTGTACCAATACGTAGTCAACGTGATAATCAATCAACAATTAGGTATGCAACCATTGAATACGAAAAATAGAATAATTAGAAGAGCAATATTGCTCCGACCGTTTAAATTCACAAATATTAAACAATGAAGAACAAAAACATCCTTTCATAAATTAAATATATGAATAGCTTTATAGTAGTTTATATTTTTTGCATTTTATAGTTTTATTAGTTTTTTAAATTCTATAATTAAAATAAGAGTTACATAAAGATTTAATAATTTAACACTAATATGTACAATTAATTTCTAATCGTTTCCTGTGATGTGACCCACACTACTTTAGATTCAACTTCCAGTTACTGGGATGTGACCCACCACTAGGTCAGCCTCAACTTCCAGTCACTGGGATGTGACCCACCACCGGGTCAGACTCAACTTCCAGTTATTTTAATGTAAACCACCGCTGGGTCACACTCAACTTCCAGTTACTGGGATGTGACCCACCACTGGGTCAGACTCAACTTCCAGTTACTGGGATGTGACCCACCACTGGGTCAGACTCAACTTCCAGTTACTTTAATGTAAACCACCGCTGGGTCACACTCAACTTCCAGTTACTGGGATGTGACCCACCACTGGGACACACTCAACTTCCAGTTACTGGGATGTGACCAACCACTGGGCCACACTCAACTTCTAGTTACTGGGATGTGACCCACCGCTGGGTAACATTCAACTTCCAGTTCTGGGATGTGACCCACCACTGGGCTACACTCATCTTCCAGTAACTGCGATGTGACCCACTGCTGAGTCAGACTCAACTTCCAGTTACTGGGATGTGACCCACCACTGGGACACATTCAACT
>CANNZV010001286.1:0-96586 GCA_947561585.1 Caprella mutica | reverse complement strand
GGATGTGACCCACTGCTGGGTCAGACTCAACTTCCAGTTATTGGGATGTGACCCACCACTGGGCCAAACTCAACTTTCAGTTACTGGAATGTGATCCACCGCTGGGTCACACTCAACTTCCAGTTACTGCGATGTGACCCACCACTGGGACACACTCAACTTCCAGTTACTGCGATGTGACCCACCATAGAGTCACACTCAACTTCCAGTTACTGCGATGTGACCCACCACAGAGTCACACTCAACTTCCAGTTACTGCGATGTGATCCACCACTGGGGCACACTCAATTTCCAGTTACTGGGATGTGACCCACCACTGAGCCACACTGAACTTCCAGTTACTGCGATGGGACCCACCACTGGGACACACTCAACTTCCAGTTACTGCGATGTGACCCACCATAGAGTCACACTCAACTTCCAGTTACTGCGATGTGACCCACCACAGAGTCACACTCAACTTCCAGTTACTGCGATGTGACCCACCACTGGGGCACACTCAATTTCCAGTTACTGGGATGTGACCCACCACTGAGCCACACTGAACTTCCTGTTACTGGGATGTGACCTACCGCTGGGTCAGATTCAACTTCCAGTTACTGGGATGTGACCCACCACTGGACCACACTAATATTCCAGTTACTGCGATGTGACCCACCAAAGAGTCACACTCAACTTCCAGTTACTGGGATGTGACCCCCGCTGGGTCACACTGAACTTCCAGTTACTGGGATGTGACCCACCACTGGGCCACACTCAACTTCTAGTTACTGGGATGTGACCCACCACTGGGCCACACTCAACTTCTAGTTTCTGGGATGTGACCAACCACTGGGCCACACTCAACTTCTAGTTACTGGGATGTGACCCACCGCTGGGTAACATTCAACTTCCAGTTCTGGGATGTGACCCACCACTGGGCTACACTCATCTTCCAGTAACTGCGATGTGACCCACCACTGGGTCACACTCATCTTCCAGTAACTGCGATGTGACCCACCACTTGGTCACATTCATATTCCAGTTACTGATTCTATTATCATTTACTACTCCAGCTTCCTGAATAACAATGAATATATAATTTAAGTGAAACTGTAGTTGCTGAAGCTGACTGACATTGGATGCCAACACGGTAATTCAACCCTATTAATTGTTACATAATGTTATACAACTAAGATCTACGACCAATATTCTGCAAACTGCATAAAATTTGGTCCATTATATATGTCATTATTTGCTTTGTAAGTTTTTAATACTATGGCTGTGTGCAACAATTGTACGAATCAGTAACCTGTCGCTGAAAAAGAAGATTGTATACTCTTTGTTTTTATTTCAATTTTGAATTTTTATAAACAAACAATGCGTTTTTGGCCTTCGTTTAAGATATTAATCGTTTCCTTAAGTATGTAAACGTTTTTTTAATAAGTTAATCAAATTAGATACCTATATATAATATTTCAAGAGTTGTAGGTTATTATCATAATCCGATTCCAGCATATAAGTAATTTATTAGAGTAAAGACAGTAATAATAAAGGTATTGTAAGTAACATGGATACAGGGCATATAAATAGATTTCCTAATTAATAGAATAAATAATATGAATATTACATCTCTCCCCTTCCTCATTTATGAAATCAGTAAGTAAGGCGATCAGGAGGTTTCGTTACTCTAGTACTTCTCCTAATTTCTTGATCCGCACTTTCTAGTTATTCAGGTTCTAATTCAATTTCGGGTTACATAGTATTCTCTTCTAAGGTAGAAGGATTTTCAAGTTATTCAGTTATTAATTCTTAATCCTCTTCATTAGTCTTTGTGCAATCTTCTTCATTTTAAATCACCTCGGTACAATCATATTATTAGTTTTAGCTAGGAAATTATTGCTAAAAGTCCACATCTTCACTTTTCTCATTTATTGAGTTGGTATCAATTTCGGTTGGAATTTATTTGAATTGTGATATGTCTCTTGTTACTCTTCTTTGTGCATCATTCGTTGCTGTAATCATTGATCCTTTTTTAGCAATTACAGTCATTGGTGTAGGATCAAAAATAGGATCATTCTTGTTTCTCTAATGATTCCTCAACAGAACCATATCACCAATATTCACTTTCTTGTAGTTCTTATGGTGTCTCTCTGCATAGTGTTTCATTTTATATTTTGAGATTTAGTCATTTCTTCTAATCGGTACCGTTATATTATCATTTACTTTCTGTTGTATTTCTTCCAGTTCAGGTAATCGTGTTCTCATTTTTCGATTAAACATAACTTCATAGGGTGAAAAAGCTAACCACATAAAAGCATAGCTAACCACATATGCAGTGGTTAGCTCTGACTTTAGTCTGTTACTGATTAGCAGGCTAAGCAATTTTATATTAATTCATAAACTTTCTTGTCAATGTTGGGAAACCACACCTTGCTTCGTAGCAGTTATTTGGTTTTTACAATACCCAGATGACCTTCATGAGCTTATTTTAATAATGTGTCTTGCTAAGAATCAGGAATTATAACGCGATGTCCTCTCATGATAAGGCCCTCTTCGCTTATCCATAATTCATCTTTAATATTGAAAAAGGATCTCAATTGCGTAGTTTGTTCTTTTGGTGGAGGCCATTTCTTGTTTATCAAAAATTCCTCAACTTCTTGAAGTGTCTTGTCCTTCATTGTTTGCTCGACTAATTCCTTCTTTGATATTTTCTTCGGTATGCTAATATTAGTGATGTAATTGCAGTATTATTCTATTGATTCTTCCAAACGAGTATCCTATTTTGAACCAGCCACCGGGGCTCTTGAAAGATAATCTGCAGGGTTAGATTTACCTTCAGTATATTCAACTGTAAAATCGTACTATTACACCTTAAGTAGCATCCGTTCTATTCTTGACGTTATTTATGATCTTGGATTATTAAATATTCTCTCTAATGGTTTGTGATCAGAGAATACAGTGAATTTTTATCCTCTCAGGTATAGGTTGAAGTGGGTTATTCCCCAAATGACAGCTAGAGCTTCTCGTTCTATCTAGGAGTACCTCTATTGTGTTTCTGAGAGAGCTTTACTTGCATAATTTATGGCTACTGTTTCATTGGTGCCTTTCTTAGATTGAACTAATAATGCCCCTAATCCAACAGGACTGGCATCGACAATCAATTGCCTTTTCTGATTGATGTCAAAGTAAGACAATTATGAGTTAGTTTATAGCTCATCTTTTATTTATGTGACTGCTCTCTCGTGTTCCGAAGTCCAAGTCCATTTATTCTATTTCTGTAATTTTCTAAGCGGTGCTGTCAGAGATGCAAGTCTGCCAATGAATCTTCCACAATAGTTTGCCATTCCTAGAAAGCTCCTTAATTCTTTGATATTAGTTGGTGATGGCAGTTTCTTAATTGTTTGTACTCTAGTTGCATCGGGTGATATACCATTTTTAGAAAAAGTATATCCGAAGAATTTAATTTCATCTTGGCTGAAACTACATTTATCTTTATTTAATGTGAAACCACTTTATTCGAGGGACTTCATGACAGCCTTCAGGTTATAGTCGTGTTCATTTTAAGTTTGTCCAAAAACAACAATGTCATCACTAATATTAATAGCTCCTGGTATATTAGCAATAGTGCTTTGAATGATGTTTTGAAATACCTCAGCAGCAGATGAAATTCCAAAACTAAGTCTCTTGTATCTTCTCAAACCGACATGTGTTGAGAATGTAGTTATCGGGCGGCTATCAGGATGTATCATTATTTGATGGTAACCTTGATTCAAGTCAAGCTTGGAAAAGACTGTAGCTCCATTAAATCTACAAATTATGTCATCAATGGTAGGTGAAAGATGGCGTTCTCTTTAAATTGCCTTATTGGCTTCTCTCATATCTACGCACAATCTTATTTCTTTCGGATTATTTGGCTTTGGTACCACCACAATGGGTGATACCCAGGGTGTAGGTCCATCAACTTCTTCTATGATGTCATTATCTTCTAGCTCCTTTATTTTATTCTCAATCTATTTCCTAAAATGAAATGGAATTCTCCGATGTTACTAGATGACTGGTTTAATGTTTTCATCTATATGTAGCTTGACTGAACTTCCTTTATATTTTCCAATTCCTTTAAATAAATTCGGGTAATCTTACATTAATTATGATGATGTGATATTATTTGCAATATCAATAATTTTTAATCTTGAAGCAGTTTTAAATCTCAATAAATTTCCTGTATTGTAGCTATCGGTAACATAGAAAGTGACCTCTTCGTACACCTTATTAAAAGCAACAGTTGCTTTAAATTTTCCTTTTATTTTCATAGGATACTTACTTTAAAATGCGTATATTTATATCGCAGTTTCCATTAGCTTCACCTTATTCTTGAGTAAGGAATAATGGTATCCATCTATTATGTTCACAGATGCTCCTGTATCTAACAAAAATTAAATATCTGTCCCGTTAAGCTTCATCATAATTTATGGTGCTTATTAGTAATTTGATGAAGCATTTTAGATGTATTCATGTTCAGAGCTAGTTGCAGTTTCATCTTCATCACTAGACTCTTTTATGTCAGTGTCAATAGATTTGATTGCTTTCTTCTTCTTGAAGCACACTTTTTCGAAGTGATTGAATCCCTTGCAATGGTTACATTTCTTGCCTTTTGCTGGGCATTCTTTTGAGTGAGGATATTGTCCGCCACATCGGTAACATTTCTTTTCTTTCGTGTTTTCATTTGTTCTTAATTTGTTTATTTTATGATTATTTTCCATTTCTGATGCCTGTGCTATGGACATCTCCATGGACCTGGCTGTAGCGAGTAGCTTAGCAAGCGTAAGAGACTCCTGCAGTGCCTTTAATCTCATCTGATGTGAGGTGCATCCTTGTATGAGCTGTATTTTAATTTCATTGTCAGTATCATGAAATTCAGAATTTGCAGCTATTTTCCTTAGGCGAGTGTGAAAAATGTCAATATTTTCATCTCGTCCTTGAACAGCTTTCCTGAATTTGATAACCTCAAATTCTACACTTTTTCTGGGGCAGAAATGGTTGTTGAGTAGAGTAACTAGTTCAGCAAAGGTGTCACATTTATTATTGGGCAGAGAACTATATATTTCAAAGAGTTCCTCTCCTCCATTGTGAAGCATCAGTGCTATCTTCTGTTCCTCTTCTTCTATTTTGTATGCTTTCAGCATGTTTTCAAATCTTGCCACATATTTTTTCCATCTTGCTCCAGCAGAGGTAATTTCTTCATTTGCTACAAATGTTCCAATTTGTCCAAAAAGTTTTTCCATCGTCGCCAATATAAAATTTCAAGAGTTCTAGGTTATTATCATAATCCGATTCCAGCATATAAGTAATTTATTAGAGTAAAGACAGTAATAATAAAGGTGTTGTAAGTAACATGGATACAGGGCATATAAATAGATTTCCTAATTAATAGAATAAATAATATGAATATTACACTATACAATAATAGTAAATGGATTTATTATACGATTTATACCTAATACCTAGTTGACAATGAAAACAAATGGTGTATATTCTTTTTCTTCAGACTGGAAATTAGTAAGTCGCAAGTAGAATAGGTATTGTGACAAGAAACATTAGCCTTGCTGGTTAAAACAATAATAAAATTTGCTTGGAGGGGACCTTTAAATTATGATGATATTCGGCAGCTGTGAGGATAAGAATGTACGAGCGTCTAGAACCTAGTATTCTGTATAATTTAATAATTTTAAGAATGGTGTCAATTTCTAAAAAATAAACGTTTTTTCGCTGCAAAACAGACAAAAACTAACTACTATTCACTACGAAAATTAGCAATGGAAGGAACAATTTCTGTCATTCTTCTTGAATATCTCTGTAAACGGTTCAATAAACACGTGCGTTATACCACCCAAAATTCTTCAGAACTTAAAAATCTACTGAATAATATAAAGATATTTCAATAAATGATCTTTTCGCTACAGAACAGCCAAAACCTAACTGCTATTCACTCTGTTGTCAGTTGATTAATGGGGCACTGGTTAATATTTTCATCCGCTTTGATTACTTTACTGTTGCTAAAATTAGAACAAACATAATATTGCAATAATAAAATAAGAAATAAATAATATGAAATGTCAATTATTTGTAACATTGGCTTCATGACACTGCAATGCTATATCAATATTTTTTTAGGTAGCCAATTTTAGTAATTTAAATAGTCTAGGTACCTACCTACCTATGATGCACCGACAATTGGGCCCACCGACAATTGGGCCCCAAAACAATTAAGCTCAGAAAAATTGGACTGATTAATTTTGTAATAATATCTCATAAATTTCTTAAAAATTGAACACAGTATTTATTTATCACAGTTCCAATATTTTTGTTATGTCTAAAATACCTACGTTCTTATTTTATATTGGCCACATTCTAACTCATTCACTTCACAGGAGTTCACTATATATTATAGACTTATAGAGGTACTGTAACTAGGAAATTTGCTGCCTTCATGACCTATCTCAGAACAGAATATTATTGTAGTTTAAAAGAAGAATAGTATTTATCCATGAGAAGAATATGTTCTATTAAAAATTATTTATTTTTCATAACGAGAATATTTTTTCATGTAAGGAATATTCTTTATTTTAAATATACTCAAGACTATATTTTTATACAAAATCCATATTGTCACAACCCTAGTTATTGCAGTAGCAATTAATACAGTAAACTCTGGAAAAAATGGGCAAATAAAATAGTTGCCTTGGGGCCCAATTGTCCGGGGTCAAATGGTCGTGACGCCCAATTGTCGGTCCACGCCTATATACGGTCTACTGTTTACAAAATTAGTAGGTACCTACCTATGCAGTCTTAAGAAAACATTAAAAATTCATCATTTTTTTGAATGAGTAACAAAATAATTCTTTAAAGTCATTATTTCATTTTTAATAAAAAAAAACTTTTTTTTATTTCAGATATGACGAAACTGAAAAAACTCATGCTTGGGCATGGTGTTGGGTTTAATTGACATTAAATATTCATCAATTAATCTTCCTACATCAGTTAAATGTCCAAAGGTGAGAAAATTTTTGAGCAAAATGATCAGATACCTAAAGTATTTTGAAGAATAATGTGTAAGTTAACATCAGCTGTTGTGCTAACGAGAAAGGTTACTCAACTTACTCAGTCATGTCTGAGATCGACACACACGCATACACTCACCCTCGTGTCTAAAACAACACTGAGAAGATAACACGATTGTCGCGGCTCGGAACGGCTATGTTAACCGCCTGCTGAGCCGTGTGCGAATGCTCCCTGAACTGTCAGTCTGTCGCTAGGGTGACGTCATATGTGTGCTGTGACGTCACCACACGACACAGCGGAACAACAAGACGCCAAGGAAGCTGTTTTGACTGAAGCGAAGAGAGACAAGGAAGCTCACTTGACTAATTGCTAACAACAAGGTGTAAACACGATGGTCCCGCTTATACGTTGTTGGTTAGCCGTTACACCGCTTCCTTCTACTAGTACTTCCATGATTGTGATGTAGCCAGCTGCAGTTTGACGACCATGAACAATCTGCAACTCCATCGTTCCTATGGATGAAAATACTCCCCACACCATTACGGAGCCTCCACCGCTGTGCCGTGTAGAGTAGATCTCAGGAGGCATTTTTTTGTCATGCCAGTACCTCTGGAAGCCATCTGGACCATCAAGATTAAACTTCTTTTCGTCTGAAAAGAGGACTTGCATCCATTTTCCAGTGTCTCACGTTTGGTAATCCTGACTGAATCTCAGACGGTCATGCTTGTGGCGTGGTAAGAGCCGGGGCACCTGCAGACGCTTTTTGTTCACCATCTTTTTGATGCGTAACTGTCGTCTAATGGTTATTGGGCTGCAATCTGCACCTGTAGCCTCCTTAATTTCCCTAGAAGTTAGTCCTCTGTCCTTCTTCACAACACGTTTGATCCTCCTATTCAGCGCAGAGGAAATTTTTCTTGGTCTACCTGTAGATTTTGCCTTTCCATAGTTTTGGGGATCCTTTAAGAAGTTGCAAACTGCAGTTTTGCTTCGATTCAACTTGTCAGCGATCGCCCGTTGTGACAAACACAGTTGGTGGAAATCTAAGATTCTGGCACGCTCAACTTCACTTAGTTTAGACGCTTTTGGCATTGTGACACCTTTATGCTATGGCTGCTAATTTTTAACTGAGTGAAAAACTATGAAATAACCCTAATTTCAGCTTTTTTGCACCATGGTCTTATGTTTATGATCAAGTGTTAAACGCCTTATTTCATAAAAATGCAGATTTAAGAAAAAGTTGATGGTGCAATTGATTTTTATCTGGAACATTTATGTAGATTGCTATCAGCAACCTATATATTAAAAAAATCACAACCCTATCTACAAAATGTTAGTTTTTTTATCCAATTTTCAAACGGTCTTATATTATTGATCAGCAGTGTATATTAAATTCTGTTGAGCACTGCATTCAGTACCTATGATTTTGTGATTTTCGAAAGAAAAATGCAGTATGAATTTATATATGTACAGTGGCAATTTTCCGGGTGGCAGTTTTCCCACAGTGGCAATTTTCCTCAGTGGCAATTTCCGGGTGGCAATCTTCCCACAGTTGCAATTTTCCCAGTGGCGGTTTTCCCACAGTGGCAGAGCTCCAAGTGGCAGTTTTCCCGGTGGCACTCCTCCCAGTGGCAATTTTCCTATCACCAATAAAAGTGGTACTTATTTCGAGTCATGTCTCTGAATAAGTACCGTTCGTAGACATAGAAAACCGAGACAATTTTTTGTGATTATTCCACGGTAACTAAAAAAAACATCAATATTATAATCCAGGTGAGGTTATTAGAAGCAATTTGTTCAGAAATTCAACATGTCCCATTTTAAGGTACGTTCCGTATTATCGCACGGTTCCATATTTTCGAACACGTAAATATATTAATCATTATTTAACTTTTATTTCAATTGGTTACCAATTTGAAAAGAAGTTGAATAATAAAAATAATAATTTATGTACAGGCAAGCCTCACTTTAAGTACAACTCACTTTAATAAAAGTGGTACTTATTTCGAGTCATGATTCGAAATAAGAACCGTTCGTAGACATAGAAAACGGAGACAATTTTTGTGATTATTTCACGGTAACTAAAAAAAACATCAAAATTATAATCCAAATGAGGTTATTAGAAGCAATTGGTTCAGAAATTCAACATGTCCTTTTTTAGGGTTAGTTTCGTGTTATTGCACAGTTCCATATTTTCGAACACGTAAGAATCTTTATATAATAATCATTATTTAACTTTTATTTCAATTGGTATCCATGATACCAATTAGAATAGTAGTTAAATAATAATTATTATATTTTCTTTTCTGACGTGTCCAGAATTGTAGAACCAACCAATAACTTGGAACTTAGTACCCTACTACCGAAAATATTTCATAGAGCTTAAAATTGCTGTTTGTTAAATGTAGCACAATAATTATAGAAATCTAAGTATCTATTAATTACTCACATATACTGAGTGAGAGTTAAGCTATGGATGGATTTTAAAATATTTAATAAATGCAAGGAGTCTTTACCATTTGACGACCCCTACCAAATTTAATTCAAATTTTTTTTTAATGTATTTTTGTCCATAGAATCCGAAAATCAAAACCGTTTTTTGTAGAAACTAATAGTTTTGAGATATGAGGGTTTAAAGTTATTTATTTCTTATAAATATCTCAAAAACTATTAGTTTCTACATAAAACGGTTATGATTTTCGGATTCTATGGACAAAAATACATATAAAAAAAGTAATTTGAATTAAATCTGGTTGGGGTCGTCAAATTGGAAAGACCCAATGCACGACTTTAAACTTTTTCATCACAGTCACAAACAATGAAAGACTGTATATTAAATTATCAATAATATGTTCATATACTTAGTACTCTAATAACTATAAAACAAATTTTCTTTCTATAACTCATAGAAAATGAGAGATATAATCAAGGAGTGACAATTAGAAATTTCTTGTTACTTTTATTCGCTTTAGTTACGTCTAGTAACTAAACTGAGTCTTGATTTGGTAACTAAAGTGGGGATGCATGTATCATATTTCTTCAATCAACTTTCTTTCTATTACAGAGAATTATATCCTTTGAAATGTACCTATTATAATTTGAAGAACTTTAAGTTTTCTTAGCTCTAGAATTTAATCAATTTATATAATTCTAGATAATTTGTGGAATGAAAATTCAATAATTTAGTATAAGTTAAAAGGTTCCCTCCAACCAAATATTTTTATTGCTTTATTCAACGAGGCTAATGTTTCTTATCATTTTGCTGCAAACCGCATCGAATTTGGTAGCATATTTTTAATTTTATATGCTTTTAAAGATTTTTGTAATCAAAACTCTACAAAACCTATTTTACTTCCGACTTACTAATTTAAGACATTTTCAGCCTGAAGAAAAAGAATGTACACCATTTGTTTTGATTGTCAACTAAGTATTAGGTTTAATAAATCCATTTAATATTCGTGTAAAGGTATAAAATTGAATAAACTTATAATAGAAACGTTTATATACTTTAGGAAACAATTATTATCTAAAATAATTTAAATAAAGGCCGAAAACGAGTGGTTGGTTTATAAAATTCAAATTTATAATCAAAATAAAGAGTGTACAATCTTCTTCTTGAGCATCAGATTAGTGATTCGCTCAATTGTTGCTCACAGAGTATTAAAAAACTTTAAAATCAAATTATAAAATATATACAGAACCTAATTGTATGCGGTTTGCAGAATAATGATCCTAGACCTTAGTTCTATAATATTATGTTATAAACTCATTTTTTTCCCGGAGCCTGGAGAGGACCTTTAACGTCTGTTTCGGAACTAAAAGCCATATCACTGACGTCAAAAGGGAATTAAATACAAGAGATAGAAAGAAGCAGTCAGAAAGGAAAGTGGATTCACGAACAAAGTCAATTAACACTGTCTTTGACAATGCTCATGGATGCAGAAAAGCTACTCTGTGAGTGCAATCACTTACCAAGGAATGTAACAAAAAGGGACACTATGCACCGGTTGTTGTACTCACAGATGGAAGAAAAAAATGAAGCTGATCTGTTCGATCAATTTTCCATTCAACCAATTTTCCTTTCGATCAATTTTCCTAGACCAGTCTGCCAGAAACTCAGATCTCATACCTTGAAAGAATATTTCTGTGCTGATATTTAAAGAATGAAGTCTATTTATCTCCAATTAATAATTTGGAAGACATGAGGAATGACATCACTTGTAACATTGAAGTCTTAAAAAATAATCCTGTGTAAATGAAAAGAGGCCTGGCATCGATGAGAGCAAAATGCGAAAAAGTGAAATTAATTTTCATACGTTCTATAAATCCGCTATTATATTATTAATATCTTCTTTATAAAATAAAAACAATTATCAGTTTTAAGCTTTTGTATAATTTTTACATGTAAAACAGTCAAGTGTAACTTACCTTTTTACCACCGATTTATTTTTATTTTGATGGTTTGGCTTAAAAATTAAAGATCTCGTACAGCGCACGATCTTTAAACGGTCACCCACTAAAAAAGATCAAAATTATCCGTTCTTCTGACCATACAAATCCTACAACGGCCCCTCAAATAATATTATTTATAATTTAACATATATTTTATTAGTTAACCTAGTATCTAGTCAAACATTGATTATATTCAGTGGTATAACAATTTAAAACCAACACATAACATATTGTTTTTTTCAGTAATTTGATCTTGTCAACCCATTCCTCCACGTTTTCTTTGATTAGAAAGTTCTATAGAAATTAAAAAGAGGTGTGACTATTCTATATTATATAGTAATATATATCTCATTTATTTACACCAAAAAAATCAAGTAAAAATCAAGATATTAAATTAGTTATTTTTATTTTGTTTTTGGTTTAATTAACGAAATATACCATCAATGAAAACTCCCAATTACAATTGGCCTTATTTCAAAGAAATTAGAACATATAACGCTAACTTGAACGCATAAAAAGCATATTTTAAGCATAAAAAAGCATATTTTAAGCACAAAAAAGCATATTTTAAGCATAAAAGAAAATAATTTTGAGGCATGAAATTCATATATATATAAAGCATAAAAGCCTATTTATCAAGCTTAAAGCATAAAAAGCCTAATTTTCATGAAGAATATTGTCACAACCCTAGAGATCACTTTTGAGATTAAGCTGCCTCGCGCCTCAATTTGCTCTATTGTTGCTGGAATTACTGAGAATGTTGAATCAAAGAACGCAAGATATAGTTTCATTATTTCTCTGCTCTGTAGAAGTTTATGAAGTTCTCTCTAATAATTATCTGGAATATTAAGAAGCAGAGTTCAACCAAGTTCCCCACCTCGTTATAACCTAATCTATATTTAAATTTTTGAAGTAGAATAAATATCTAGCTCTTATTCATTCGCCTGATGTTTATCATTTATTTATGTAGAAGTTTATCATTTGAAGATCATTAATCAATTTATTTTAATAAGCACTTTTTATATGTATATAAAATAGAAATTCCATGTGCAAATAGAACATGCATATGCAAAATAAAAATGCATATGCATTTTCTATTTGCATATGGAATTTCTATTTGTATATGCATTTTAAGATTTGCATATGCTTTTTTTATATGCATATGCATTTTTTCACCAATATGCAAGATATGCAAAGTCACAACCCTAGTGATGACCATGGGAGAAAAGGGAGTGACCAATTCTTAGACGGCATAGTGTGGTTTCTGTGTTTCTGTTTCTGTATGTGCACAACTTCCATGGCTTTGTATTATCCTTAACTTGTCTCAGTTTGTTGTTTCTAATACCCCGCCACTCCATCTCCCATTTCTGGGAAATGGTAATTCTGATTATTGGAAAGAGGTCTTTGTAGAAGGTTTTGGAGTTCCGGACTCTATCTCCTCCATCCGCTTTTTGGCAGGCAACCCGGTCTGCCTCCTCGTTCCCATCCACTCCTACGTGGCTTGGGACCCAACAGAAACTTAATCTTCTTCCCTGATTAACAGTTATCATAATAACATATGCCATAATCTCACATATGATAGGGTGGCTACTATTGAAGGCCTGTATAGACATGATGGCACTCTGTGAGTCAGAGAAGATTACAGATCTTGCTACATCTGCCTCACTCACCAGCCTCACAGCCTTGAGGCAGTGAAGATACTTGAATGTATCGACAGTTTTTGTCCATAGTTTCTGTTATTGGTGTGGACACCATATCCAACCCCATTTTCGGTTTTGGATCCGTCAGTGAATATTTGGAGAGTATTGCTATGGTCATGTCTTACGTGGTCTATGAACATATTCTTCAAGACATTTGGAGGAGTTCGCCCTTTACATACAACATCCGGGACCAACCAGATTTTGTCATTCATATTTGTGGCTTCAATGATATCCAGGTTAGAGAAGTTCATAGCTGTCTCAATGAAAGTATTAATTCGATCACAGTATGTTTTAGTATCTGATTTTCTATTGGGAGTATCAACTTCACGGGGAATAGGTTCAATTATGTTATGGTTAATATTTTGTTTACATCTGACGTAGTATTGTAGAGCAAGTTGAATGCGTCTATAGTAAAGACTTGGTTCGCTGCTTTCAACGTATAGACTCTGTATTGGAGATGATTTAAAAGCACCTATACAGAGTCTAATACCTGCAATGTGGACTGGATCGAGTTTCTTCAATACATGATCGCTGGCTGTCCAGTAAATGAAACAGCCATAATCAAGTTTAGATCTGATTAGGGATCTATAAAGTCTCAATAAGGTGGTGCGGTCACCACCATATTTTGTTCTTGAGAGACTTTTCAAAATATCTAGAGATTTGAGTGCTGTGGTTTTAATGCTCATTATATGTTCTTTCCATCTTAATCTTTCGTCCAGAATGAGGCCAAGATATCTTACAGAGGTTTTAAATAAAATAGGTCTATTATATAGAGTGAGTGAAGGTTCTTGTTGCAGACCACGTTTTCGATGAAAGTGTACTGCAATAGTCTTCTGTTGTGAAAAATGAAAGCCATGTTTGTTTACCCATGTTTCTATTTTGGAAATGGCTGATTGAAGGCGTCATTCAATTGAAGGAATATGGTGAGATGAGCTGTAAATGACAAAGTCATCTACATAGAGCATGCCTTTCACATACTGTGGAAGGTTTTGCAGAATTTTATTTATAGCAACAATGAAAAGAGAGCAGCTTAAAACGCTCCCTTGTGGTACTCCTTGTTCTTGATAGTCTGAATAATTATTTCCTATTCTTGTTTTGAATTTTCTTTCAGATAAGAAATTTTCAATAAACCATGCAAGTGGGCCTCTTAATCCAGCCTCATGTAACGACCAAAGAATACCGTATCGCCACGTGGTATCGTAAGCTTTCTCAAGATCAAAGAATACCGCCACCGTGCTGTCTTTTCGGGAGAAGGAGTCCATCATATCAGTTTGGATTTTAAGAAGGTTGTCTGTTGTTGACCTGCATCTTCTGAAGCCAAACTGTAGATCTGACAGTACGCGTTTACTTTCAAGGGTCCGAACGAGTCTTATATTGACAGCTTTCTCGAACATTTTACATATTGAGCTGTTTAGAGCTATTGGTCTATAGCTAGTCAACTGTGTTGGGTCCTTACCAGGCTTCAGAAAGGAAAGAACAACCGCGTTCCTCCAAGCTGTAGGAAAGCTCCCCTCTTGCCAGGCTGAATTTATCAAGTTTATCAGCTC
This sequence comes from Caprella mutica, assembly GCA_947561585.1. NCBI lineage: Eukaryota > Metazoa > Arthropoda > Malacostraca > Amphipoda > Caprellidae > Caprella > Caprella mutica. Next base: position 81,849 of record CANNZV010001286.1, on the reverse strand, counting down.
GTCGAGGCAGGATGGGTGAAGGTGTCTTAGCATTGAGTAGGTAATGAGATCCTCTCCTGGTGCTGAATCAGTACAAGATCTCAGGGCTCTTGTTATTTCACCTTTGGTGAAAGGGGCGTTGTAGTCTTCTATCATCCTGGGGGTGAAATCAAGGCGTTTTTGTTCTTCTGCTGTTCTGGTTCTATTAAAGTGATCGGAATAGTTAGTACTACTACTCACTTTTGAATAATGTTGTGCTAGGAGGTGGCTAACTGGTTGGGAATTTGAGATTAATTGGTTATTAATTTTGAGGCACGGTGGATGGTTTGATGGATATTTCCCAGAGATCTTGCGTATTCTAGACCAGATTTTGGACATAGGTGTATTCACATTTAAAGTGGATATGTAATCCTTCCATGAATCTTTCTTTATTTTCTTAATAGTTTTTTTAGCCTTAGCGCGTGCTCTGTGATACAGAATTTTATCAGCATTTAGTTGAGTTCTCTGATATCTACGGAGAGCTCGTTTCCGTTCTGAGCACAACTGAGTGCACTCGAGTGTCCACCATGGTACAGGGCTGGAGATTGTTCCTATGTCACATTTTGGAATCGAATGGTTTGCTGCATTTCGAATATGATCGATTAATTTACTATAGCGTTGATCAACAGGTAGTTGACTGTTATTTTCAAAATAGGCAGTATTCCTTTGGAATTCTGGCCATCTCGCTCGTTTTGTATTGAATTGTATTGGCCTTGTAGAGTTTCTGTTGTTGTTTATTGGTTCAATCATAATTGGATAATAGGCGCTACCATAGAGGTCATCAACAGTCCTCCATGTGTAGCTAATTGTGATGTCTGATGTGCATAGTGAAAGATCTACTGCATGTAGGGTGCAGGTTTGTGAGTGGAAGTGGGTTTGGGATCCATCATTCGATATTGATATATTATTTTCAGTTATGAAATTTTCTTCGGTCAGTGTTGTCATCTCCCCAGAGAGGGTGTTTGGAATTGAAATCTCCTAGTAGGATGTAAGGTTCAGGGAGCTGTTGGATTAGCATATCGAGGGAGTTTCTATTTAAATTTTGTTGAGGGCTGACATATATATTACAAATAGTTACAAGTTCACCAAGATTGATTTGGATTGCATGGGCCTGCAGGTTGGTTCTGATATGTAGTGGGTTATACGCAGTACTTGAGCTCAAGAGGAAGGCCAGACCCTGCCCAGGTACCGCCTCAGCAGCCACAGGGCACGATATAAAAGAGTACCCCGTGGGAGGCTTTGGATTGCGGTTTCCAAGCATGGTCTCCTGTAAGCACACACATATGGGTGCTTCTATTGATAGGAGTTCTCTGAGGTCTTCATATTTTCTGAAATATCCGCATATATTCCATTGGAGAATAGACATTATAATTAGGTGCAGCGTGCATCGTTCATTTGTTTGGTATTTGATTTACTTGGAAGATTCTGAGGAATATTGAGTGTGATAGGGTATTGATTGGCTTTTACGTTTCGTTTAGTGGCTCGTTCGTCATCTGGGTCTAGTTCATCATTATGACGTCTAGAGTCACTCAAAGATCTTATTCTCTTGAGGTTGTTTTTCGTAGATTGGTCTATTAGATTTAGTCGGCCTCTGTTAGGCTGCTCTGTTGTTGTTTCATATTGATCAGATGGTTTTCTTCTATATTCAGGATTTGTTTGGTAATAAACATGTTTTGAACTGCTTGGAGTTTCATTTAGTTTATTGCTTGCCTTTGGATGTACTGGAGCCTTCTCCTGAGTGGAAGGTGTTGGTTTATTGGGTTGAGATTGGTTGATAGAGGTACTTGTATTTCTATTCTTTTCATTTGTATTTTGTTGTGTCGAGTTTTGGGTACTGGCTATTACAGCTTGTTTGTAGCTCATATTTGGATTTATGGATCTACTATTTATTTCACGTTTAGCTTCAGCATATGTAATATGGTCATTTTCTTTAAGCGCTTGGATTTTTAGTTCTTTTATGTACACTGGACATGTACGGTGGAAGGAAGGGTGACTTCCACTGCAGTTTGAGCATTTTGGATCGCTTTGACAACTTTCATCATGTTTAGGTTCAGAACAAATTGCACAGATTTCCATATCAGCTCTACATTTTATAGAGCTGTGGCCATAGCGCTGGCATTTAAAGCAGCGTCTTGGTCTGGGGATATATAATCTTACTTGGCAGCTGGTCCAGCCAATGTTTATTCTTGAGGGTAGTCTGGTTGAATTGAAAGTTAGAATATATATCGGAGTATTTTCAACAGCTTTGGTCTGAGGGTTTCTTCTTGTAGTCTGGTATATGTTTGTAACGCCTTGTGACGTCAAAGTTCTTTTTAGTTTATCAATCGAGTATCCAGGATGGTTTTCATACCGTAAGGTTCCCTGGGTCTGATTAAGTTTATCATCCTTACGACATATCACCCCTATGCCCGCCAAGGATTTCAGGGTTACAAGTTTCTTAGCTTGTTCATCTGTATCCACGACTATAGTAAGGCTACCATCATTTCTTTCATTTATTTTCCTCGGTTCTCCGTTCAATAAGGTCTTTATTTCTTGAAAAGCTGCAATAGTATCAATTGTCGATAAATTTTCTTGGTTCTTTCCTTCAATTAAGAAGAACTTATCTGTTCGGTTTCCAGAAAAAATATTATTAAAGTTCTCTCTAGTGTTACTCGTATTTTCATAGTTAGTATTCTTATCCTTATTTCGAACAGATACATTTCTGTTATTATTAGTCTTTGGTCTAACTGAGGGTTCAGTGATATCTTCATTTAATAATTCAGAGTCTTTGATATATTTCCTTGAGGAAGAATCCATGGTATATTGGGGCGCGTGACATTCTGACCATCTTTAATAATTCGTTGGAGAAGGGGCCCAAACCTACTTCAAGAAAAATATAAACTGTAATGAAAAAGTATGAAAATAAGTAATGACAATAGGAGTGGTCCTACCCAATCAGTGCAAAGCGTGGCCTATGCCTGTGCTAATTAATACCGCTAGGAGGTGTCGAGTCTCCTAGTTTGGATAAGCCAGGTGGGGGAGTATTTCTTAAAATACACAAGATCTATCCCAGCTCCAGTAGGAGAGGGTAGGCAGACAGAAGGAGCTCTTTAGCCAGTGCACACCACATGGAGGTTGCAAATAATCAGGTAGTGCACTGTTGCCACCCTCACACCAGCTATGAGGCGAAACTCCTGAACAGTTTGAGAGATGCCTGTTAATTACCACGAGCATAAATCAGTAGTATTATGATTATATTAATTATTAATTACCACGAGCATAAATCAGTAGTATTATGATTATATTAATTATTATTTTTATTAGTCTTATTTCATTTGTTAAATTCTTATACTCGTGAATAATAACATTTTATGTATGAAACATAGTTAAACATTCTACATAGTTAAAAACATTCAACATTAAACATGAATATACATTCAATGAGCAAGGAGAGTTGAATCCGTATAAGGAGTTTTTATTATAGCTCTAGGTACTTAAAAATGTACTTTATGATTGTGCTTCAAGGAACTAAGCGATTAGACTAAAGGTACACAATCGGCACTAATTGTACACTCGGTCGAAAATATCTTTTAAGGATTATTTTGCTAGACACTAATGATTATTTACAATCATTCTAAGATTTAAAAAGATATTTTCAAAGACTCTGTTGTACAAAGATTATTTTACAATTTTGACTAGTTTTTGCCTTAGAGACTTTGAAATTCCCCAAGGACGATACACACCCTTTTCTAATAAAAAGGGTTGAACATTTTATATCCTGTTCAGTAATAGAGTCACCAGCTTGATAATCCGTAAAGTACGTACGTTCTACGTAAGAGATACTTTGCGTGTGAATCGTCTTTAAAACTTCAAAAACTGATAGTGAATCTGTGAACTTTTGTGCAACTAACTATCTATCTGCTTGAGTTACATACATTATTGTATTACATACAATATTGTGTTTCATTTCTTCCTTTTTTGCCATTTAGAATTATTGAATGAAACTAATTCAACTTGAATGAAAATATATACTAAACCAGAAGTAAAGAATCTGATTAGAAATATTGATTGAGCAAGGAAAAATAAGCCAATCAAATTAGCTCAATTGATTTTTGTCTGTTATAAGACGGACTAAGATTAACACTGACAACCAGTGTTCTTGCCCTTAAGAAAATATTCAATTTCCTAAGTAAATTAAACTGGAAAATATAATATTTTACAATGCCTCCACTCTCAAACTGCCCGAGGGGTACCACCGATATAACGGTGATGGAAGAAAATTATCACTAATTTAACGTAATTTGATAGAGTGATAAAAACACTTTTCTGATCATTATGCAATAAAATGAATTAAAATATCTCGATTTATTCTAAAGTTATATGCAGCTGAATTGGGATTTCCTTCTTTGTGGTACATATTGTATTGTTCTCAGCTATTTCTGATCCCTCATTTTGCAACATCGAGGTTTCAGTGTTGTTCAAACCAAAGTTTTTATCAGTTTCATTTTCGTCTACAGATTTTCCTTTAAGAACCTTTGATATAGGGCGAAAAATAATTAATATTCAGTTGCGATACCAATTCAAAAAGTAAGGGAATACTTAAATAGAATCAGTATTGCCTTGGTACCTAATTTGGTTAGGCAGATAAGAAAGAGGTGACAGTGTGAAATTTACAACATCGAAGAAAATGTAAATATATGTAAATTTATCTATAGCTATAGGATGGTGATATTCATACAAAGACTATAATAATATTTATTTACAATTAAACTAACATATGTTTATTAAATAGCATGGATATCTCATTTTAGTAAAAACGTTTTACTTGAAGAGGAATTTGTCACCCATGTCTTTGTTGAAGCCAGGGGCATATTTGTAACCAGGTTCCTGAAATAAAAATTAAAAACTTGAAAATCTTAGGTACGAAAATTTGAAATAAATAAATAAAGTTAAAATAATTATCTACAGTAGTAGAGGATTCTTCTAGATCATTTTCACAAAGTTATATCATGAGAATTCATAACAGTTATTATGAATCCTTTTGATTAAGAGTTATTGAAATATAAATCATACAAAAAATATTCATCATATTGGACTTCTGTTAGCTTATGGTACGTTTTGCATGCAGCGATTGTTGCGATTATCGTTCAGAAATCTTCACCCAGCGACTATTGCTGAGCACTAGTTCAATGCTATTCCTTTGGGGCTGTTTCGTAACGAACGATTATCGCCGAGCTCAAATTCAATGTATTCCTATTTCCAGGCGATAATTGCTGAGCGATGATCGCAATAGTCGTTACATGCAAAACGTTCCTTTAGACTTTTAATAAGAAACATTTTTGCCAATAGTTAGCACCATTTCACCGGAAAAAAGATCACTAGTGCTTAGAGTCGTTACTCACTGACGCCTTACGGCACAAACACACTACAAGCGGAACTGAGTAGCGCGCAGAAACCTTATAATGAGGTTTGGTATTCGTATGCAGAGACGCTTGGCTGGTCACACTGTGAGCAGAGCGGCGCTCCATAAAACAACATTAATGACGATCCGCACCACTTGTAGTGTGTGCGTACCCTTAGTCACACTGATTTATGCCTTAGGTACAATGTAGTAAGATTTAACCTTATGCCTTAGTTACAATGTAGGCAAGATTTAGACTGACCTTGTGCCTTAGTTACAATATAGGCAAGATTTAGACTGACCTTGTGCCTTAGTTACAATATAGGCAAGATTTAGACTGACCTTATGCCTTAGTTACAATATAGGCAAGATTTAGACTGACCTTGTGCCTTAGTTACAATGTAGGCAAGATTTAGACTGACCTTGTGCCTTAGTTACAATGTAGGCAAGATTTAGACTGACCTTGTGCCTTAGTTACAATGTAGGTAAGACTCAGACTGACCTTGTGCCTTAGTTACAATATAGGCAAGATTTAGACTGACCTTATGCCTTAGTTACAATGTAGGCAAGATTTATACTGACCTTGTGCCTTAGTTGCAATATAGGCAAGATTTAGACTGACCTTGTGCCTTAGTTACAATGTAGGTAAGACTCAGACTGACCTTGTGCCTTAGTTACAATATAGGCAAGATTTAGACTGACCTTATGCCTTAGTTACAATATAGGCAAGATTTAGACTGACCTTGTGCCTTAGTTACAATATAGGCAAGACTTAGACTGACATTGTGCCTTAGTTACAATGAAGGCAAGATTTAGACTGACCTTGTGCCTTAGTTACAATATAGGCAAGATTTAGACTGACCTTATGCCTTAATTACAATATAGGCAAGATTTAGACTGACCTTATGCCTTAGTTACAATGTAGGCAAGATTTGGACTGACCTTATGCCTTAGTTACAATGTAGGCAAGATTTAGACTGACCTTGTGCCTTAGTTACAATATAGGCAAGACTTAGACTGACCTTATGCCTTAATTACAATATAGGCAAGATTTAGACTGACCTTATGCCTTAGTTACAATGTAGGCAAGATTTAGACTGACCTTATGCCTTAGTTACAATGTAGGCAAGATTTAGACTGACCTTGTGCCTTAGTTACAATATAGGCAAGATTTAGACTGACCTTATGCCTTAATTACAATATAGGCAAGATTTAGACTGACCTTATGCCTTAGTTACAATATAGGCAAGATTTAGACTGACCTTATGCCTTAGTTACAATGTAGGCAAGATTTAGACTGACCTTGTGCCTTAGTTACAATGTAGGCAAGATTTAGACTGACCTTGTGCCTTAGTTACAATAACAATAATAATAATCATTATTGATAATGAAAAGTTACAGTTGACAGTATATTAGAACTACTTTACATAATTAGGCAAATTTATCAAGCCAGTATGAAGAGAACCTTTTCTGGCAGATATAAAAAAAAATGTAGATATACGCAGAGTAGACAATACAAAGAAATACACAGAAGGAGAAGTACTAATTCTCGAACAAGTAACTAATAGTTGCCAATTAAATTTTCTTTATACTTCCGTTTAAATATTGCAAGGGAAGGAGAGTTTCGGATTGACAGTGGAATACTATTATAAATTTTTGGGCCACTAAATGAAAGAGATTTCAAACACTGAGACAATCTTTGGAAAGAAGGAACAATATTGTTTGAATTTCTAGTATTATATGTATGAGATAAATAGGGTACAGAATTGGTTGATTGCAGTTTATACATATAAACACCTACTGAATATCTATAAATGTCACCTATGGTCAAGATACTAGTTCTATTAAAAAGAGGAGCTGTATGAGCTAAATAATGCGAATGAGTTATTATTCTAATTATTTTCTTATGAATTATGACCAAAGTTTTCAAGTGAATATCTGCTGTACCGCCCCATAAAAGTAGGTAAGACTCAGACTGACCTTGTGCCTTAGTTACAATGTAGGCAAGATTTAGACTGACCTCATCAAAGACATTTCGGATGGGCAGAGCATCTTCACCGGGTATAAGCACCTCCTCCAAAACTCCGTTACTAACTCTTAGCCAGGACTCCATTTCGTCTCTGTAGGCGGGGTTGCTGAACCTGTAACGAAAAATTACAATCACATAGGGACGATAGGGTGAAGTGACAATTACTGAATGCAACCTGATACTCGAAAATTTTAAATGGATATTAGCCATTGAAAATGACAAACAAAATAAAAATATATTTCAATGTTCATATTTTATGCCATTTTAATAATAACTTTTGGAAATTTTCTCCTATCCCATTGAAAGCAGGTAGCTGAGTTTCAAAAGAAACTAATCCATTAGTTATTAAATAGTAACACTATAAAAAGGTTGCCAATTCCTCATGGTATTATACTGCAGAGAAAACTTAAGACTTGTGCTGGATAACTCACAGAATCCTCTTCTCCTTCCACTCCCACTCATTGTCAAAGCGCCAGTCCTTCATCTGTGTGTCGTAAATGGTGTACTTTTTGTCTATTTGAAGGCGACAAATGTCCTCAACCACAACCTCGGCATCTCCTCCCTCAGACCAGTCGTAGATGAGAATCTCGCAGTGACTCCTGTGCAGAAAAACAACTAAATTACCAACAGAGATAAAGGATACACTATATTATTGAAAGGATGCACTCAATCATTAAAGGTCCCCTCCACCCTATTTTTTTTACTCTATTCATTAGAACTTAGGTTACTGGTTATAAACCTACTTACCATTTCCAAATTGGTTCTATGAATTATTTGGAAATAGTTATGTGATTCAAGTCATATTCTTGTGATTTGTCTTCTTCCCTTCGAATTTCAAGCGCAAAGAAAATGAAAGTGGCCTCGTCCAACAGATTCAAAAATTAAGCCGAGAGATATATCATAAACCGTTAGCTACCTAAATACCATTGCCCTAAAAAAACATTAGGTTCCTAGAGTATGAATATTTCTTATATATAGCTATAGCTAATTAATTACGAAGAGAATACTAGATCCATTTCTTTTCTGGTAACTGTCATATGTTGTGTAACCTTAGTTCTAAAATGAAAAACATTTCTAGAGAAATATTTATTTAGAATGGAGGGGTCTTTAAAGTCGTAAATTTTTCTCTAGTTTAACTAGATTGTTGCTATTCAGTGGCTATAGGTGTTTTCATACTTTCAGCCGTCATTATTTAAATGTAAGCATACTTAGTTATTTGTAATTATTAATTATAAAAATAATGCATAATTTTTTATCACTTATTTAATATCCTGAAAGATGTTCATTCAGAATTAGAGAAGATATTAAGAAGAGCAACCAAAAATAACTTTACAAAGTGCTAATTGTACTATCTAGTAAAATACAAGACTAGTAGTCAATGGTACTAGAGTAACTGGACTTGTTATAGTACAATATGGTAAAATTAAATTAAAACTATTCATATTTATGTAAGTTAGATCTCAAATTTCATAGTTATAATTTACATATTACCAATGTAAACCTAGAAATATAAAATCAACGGGGAAATTCCGCCGGAAAAAATTCCTGTCACCTATATGCATTTACTCTTGAACGACACCTCCTAGTCTAAATATTTAAGTTGTCACGGCCAAGGTTCATAGACTATAACAGGTTAAACGAATAGAAATAGTACGACAACTTCAAGTTGTTACTAAGAGCTGCGTACACAAATTATTTAGGTAATTTATATTTTGCTGTTTAAAGTGATATCCGAGTAATCCTTCCTACATACTAATTAGTTATTAGGTATTACATTTTTGAGTAAATATATAAAATATACTTTTTTAATTTCACAGAACCTAGATAGTCATTATTTAACAAAGGTTAAGTTTCGTCATCGCTGAAATTAAAAAGTTTGTCTTATTAAAAATGAAATAATGACTGACTACCACTTTAAAGAATTATTTTGTTATATCTCTTTTAAAAAAAATTAAGAATTTTCAATGTTTTCTTAAGACTGCATAGGTAGGTACCCACTAATTTTGTAAATCCGTAGGTAGGCGTGGACCGACAATTGGAAGTCACGACAATTTAGCCCTGGACAATTGGGCCCCAAGGCAACTATTTTTTTTGCCTCTTTTTCCAGAGTTTACAGTATCAATTGCTACTGTAATAACTAGGGTTGTGACAATAGGGGTTTTGCATAGAAATATAGTCATGAGTATATTTAAAATAAAGAATATTCCTTACGTGAAAAAAATATTCTCGTTATGAAAAATAAATAATTTTCAATAGAACATATTCTTTTCATAAATAAATACTATTATTCTTTTAAACTACAATAATTTTCTGTTCTGAAATAGGTCATGAAGGCAGCAAATTCCCTAGTTACAGCACCTCTGTAAGTCTATAATATATAGTGAATGAGTATAATGAGTTAGAATGTGGCAAATAGAAAATAAGAACATGACGAAAATATTGGAACATACAAATTGAATTAAAGTTGATGTGAATTTTTTGAAGCCTGTTCAGTGTTCAATTTTTAAGAGTTTTATGAATTATTATAACAAAATTATTCAGTCCAATTTTTCTGAGCTTAATTGTTTTGGGGCCCAATTGTCGTGGGCCCAATTGTAGGTGCACCATAGGTGGGTTGGTGCCTACTGCCTAGACTATATGAATTACTAAAATTGGCAACCTACAAAAATATTGATATAGCATTGCATTGTCATGAAGCCAATGTTACAAATAATTGGCATTTTATATTATTATTTTTGTTTTATTGCAATATTATGTTTGTTCTAATTTTAGCCACAGTAAAGTAATCAAAGCGGATGAAAATGATAACCAGTGCCCCATTAATCAAGTGACAACGGATTGAATAGCAGTTAGTTTTTTGTCTGTTTTGCAGCGGAAAGACAATTTATTGAAATATTTTTGTACTATTCGATAGATTAGTAAATTCTGAAAATTCTGGGTGGTATAACGCACGTATGTCATTTACTGTTTAAGAGATATTCAAGAATAGAGACAGAAATTGTTCCTTCCATTCCTAATTTTAATAGCAGTTAGTTTTTTGTTCATTTTGCAGCGGAAAAACGTTTATATTTTAAAAATTGACATCATTCTACATATTATTAAATTCTACAGAATACTAAGTTGTAAAACGCCCGCACATTCTTATCCTCTCAGCTGCCAAATATCATTATAATTTAAAGGTCCCCTCCAAGCAAATTTTTTTATGGTTTCACCCAGCAAGGCTATTTTTTCTTGTCACAATAGGTACTATCAGAGAAAAGTGTATCCGTCAGCTGTAGTATGCTGTTTTAGTATTTTTGACCTTATATTTTTTGCATATGGCATTTTAAAGAGTAGTCCTCCGCGCTCAAAAATCCCCCATTAAGGAGGAGCCTATTGCTGGGGTAAAATGTTGGGGTAATTGGGTGAAATGGGGGATAATATGTGTATCTAGAGGAGGGACGAGGAGGGGGTGATTAATACTGATTTTTGACAAGTGATTAGATATTATTTTGTATATTATTTAAATTAAAGTATATACATATAGTTTCATTTGTATCATCCATGTAATGTTCATTTTTTAATGAATACATGTAATTTTTATAATTTGAAATGAATAATTATAATTTTGAAATTTTCTATTCAATTAACCTTGGTATATATTTCATACGGTTTACTCTTGTATGTTTTTATGCAATTTACTTTCGACCAATTTTCGTTCTAATATTGAAACCAATAAGTTCCAGGGCTGGGACAATATGCTCTAAAAACTATAGATCTCAAAAATATTTTAGACGGAGAGAATTAAAGAGTATTGAATGGTTCTACACCAGCGGTATATAGTATTAGATACCATTTCATTTAGTTTCGTCAATGATATTTTTGGGATCTATATTTTTTAGAGCATAATTGTCCCAGCCCTACTAATAACTATTCGAATTTGTGGTAAAAGTAGATTTCTAGCTTTAGCTTTATCAAATCTCATTAATTGCAAATATATTATATAATAACAACCATTTACACAAGAACATTAAACTAATCCTTTTCAGATAAGATTTTAAATATCTTTGCTTCTTTTACACCTTTAAATTATTTGTTCGCCTATTGGCTATATTATTAAAACTATAATACACGTTTTCAACTTTGTGGTAAATGTATATAGTTTTACTTTTAGTTTTGTCAAATTTAATTCCACGAATATTTTATATTATAATCATTCACACAAGAGCATTTAATCGTCTAAACATATGATTTTTAATAGCTTCGCATTTTTTTTACATTTAAATGATTTGCTGGTCTTGCTATAACCAGTCTCGGTTATTATCCAAAGATTTTCTGCTTTCAGAATTTCAATAAATTAATAGTGATGACTAGGGCTGTGACTGTAAGGCCTTACAAGATATGCTCTATAAGCTCTAAAAATATGCTCTATAAGCTCCAAAAATAAGGCTGTAAAACCGTTTCAGATTATGCTTTATAAGCTTTAAGAGCTGAATACTATGATGCATAAGCTTTTATTAATAGATATGCCTTCAAATATACAATAGTATATAGTTCAAAATTTTCTTTTGATTGAAGAAAACAAGCAATAATCAAGGGGAACCTTATTATTATTTAACTAAATAGGTATCTTTTACTAGTTATTTTAGGGATTATAAAATGAACTGATTAGTAATTCAGTGATTATGTATAAGATACTTTCATCTTAAAAGAAAACTATTTAAAGAAATAAATATAGCAACTCCTGACTTAACAAATGTAGATTTTACATTAGAAAAATTCATCACTGGAATTCATTTTCCATGGTAAGAGGCGCGTTAGAACCCTAGATGTCAATGAAGTTAAATTTTATTAGTTGGCTGCACTATAAGCATATTCCGGGTGGCACCTCTATGGTTAAAAAATAAATGGTTACTACCACTTGCACTTAGAATATAGTTTTAAAAATATTGTTAATTACGGATAAGTTATTTAGGGTATTGTTTTTAAGGTTACTGGATCAGTGACTGGGAGGCGTGCTGTTTTAGGAATCCTGAATGCTAGGCTATGGAAAGCAATCATTAACTTGAGACAATAATGAAGTGTGCAGTGCAACAAACTAGCTGAAATAATAAAAAACATTACAACCATTTATGTCGAGAGTTTCAAAGTTCTATTATTTGAAATGTGATTTAATTCAACACACACTGGGAAAAATAAACAACTCGAACTGATGCACCCAGGTGTTTCGAGTTCACCCTTAAGGGCCGTACACACGTAGGGTTTTTTCAGTCTTTCCACCAGACTTTTTTCTCCGCTTTTCCACCAGACTTTTGATTCAAAAGTCAACAGCATCCACACGTGGATTGACTTTTGAATCTCGTGGATTTACATGTGCAATTAACTACTCATATCGGCGACATAAGCTCTTAGCTCTCCACATTTTTTAAACTAGGTACCTAACTAACCTAGGTTATAGGTAGTTAGTAACTATTAACTACTTTGGATAGTTAAAATTACTAATTACCTGGGTTAGATATTTACTAATCAGTATATAGGTTAGTTACTTTTACCTAGATTTATTAATTACTAAAGAACTACCTGCATAGATTACTAAGATTAGTTAGTTACTAATTAACTTGGTTTGGAAATTTTTTTAAAGTTTATTACAATAATTAGTTATAAACTAACCGAGATTATTTTCATTCAATTTGATTCAATGATTAACCTAACCCACTCAACAAATGTAATTTAGCTATTATATAAAGTTTAGGTAAAAGTATTAATACGTAGGTACCATATATTATGTATTGCCGATTGCGTTATATTAAAAAAATAAAGGCATAGGCTTATAGGTAATATGTTGAAATGAATAAAATAAAGATAGTGATGTGTTATTTTACTAAAATATATTATAGGTACTAAAAAAAATTTAAGAAACATTACTACTATCAATTTTACTGGCAGTCTTTTATAAAAAGATGAAATTTCTTTACCTCAAAGGTAAAGAAATGAAAGGAGCAAAGATTGGCTAAAAATGAACACCAATCCTGTTATTTTACAATATAATTTATGAGTTGACAGTAGGTAGCTATACGGAGATTTCTAAAATTGCACCTCTTGATTGGGGGAAAATAATAGAACATGTAGGTTGTTGAAAAGTCTAAGACTTTCGGTACAAAATTTAAGTCTCGTGGAAAAAGTGGGAGGAGCTTAGCAAAAAGTCCGATGGAAAGACTGTAAAAACCCTACGTGTGTACGGCCCTTTAGGCTTGGTCTCTAAAACGAGACACCTTAGTGCATCAAACTATAGTTTAGAATTTTAGATGAAATAAAGTGCATCAGTTCGATGCACTTTATTGTCTTAGTTATAAAAGTTTGTTAAAATGATGTGTGAATTATTCTCTCCTGTTTTTTTTTTCCTCATCATTTAATAAACTTATAGCTAAGACACTAAAGTCTATCGAACAGCACCAGAGTGTCTCGCTTTAGAGACAAAGCCACAGAGTCAACTCGATACACTTGGGTGCATCGGAATCTCTCTGAGTGCATAATTGTATGCAAGGAGGGAAGGCCAACAAAGTGCGGAGCACTAACGGTTTAGTGCTCCGCCCCATGTTGGCTCCTCCTTCTAGCTGACCAATCAGAGAAGAGTTATCGTGAAAAACTTGCAACACTGTTTCGATAGAAACTTACCCAGTAGAGACAGTATCTCAAAAACATTATGCGCTGTTTACTATACTTTTAAAATTTTAGACAGTAGAAGCATAGCCTTATTGGGCACACTGTAGATTCCTACGGGAAACATGTTGATCGTTATTACTCGAAATGAAGGAATAGAATTGTCTGTCATTCTTGAAAATAGCTTGATTTTGCGTTTTTCTACACATGCATGGTTGATTCTTTGCTTAAAATTACACAACAGGGGGCCGGAAATTTCGGTTTCGGAATATTCGCCATTCGGTCTTAAATTTATAAATGACCTCTTAACATAAATGAGTTTGTTGTATTGCACATATCCTGATTGTTTAATGACGTAGCAGGGGGGTTCGGGGGCGGTACGCCCCCGATTCATCTAATTCATAAGCTTCATTTATACCTGAGACCGAATATTCCAAGACCGATATTTCCGAGAATGAATTTTCCGCTCAAATTTCATGTTAAATAAATGTCAAAACATGTCAAATTTCTAATGTTACGAATCAGTTTAAAACGGTTAATGTTATCCTATTTTAATAAATAAACTACACATTTAAGAATTAATAATTTCAACTTTTTCTATTATTATTCTTTCATAACACCATTATAAACAGAGACAGAAATTTCCAAGAACGAAATTTCCCAGAGCCTACACAACACATTGAAATAGATAAAATTATACTATCACTTCAACTTTGCAGAACTTTCGGAAAATCTTGTCAGTTAACATTTCTAGAGCATTGGATTTAGTTATGAATACACAAAAAAATTATTGACTGATTTAGCAACTTTAGTTATCCTGGCCTGGATGGTAGCCCGTGCAAGCTATCAAATTGATTTTTATTCTAAAAATTTAAAAGAGTTACGCCAAAGATATTATGCTACAGTCAATAAGATACACTAATGTCGACAATTTCTATTTGCGGGAAATAGAATTGAAATATTGTAAGGACAATCGAGGTATGTTGTGTTCGTGACGTCATAACAGCAACACTCTAAAATAATATTTAATACAGTTAACCCTTTCGCGCTGAATGGGCTAATATGTCCCACTAATAACATTCATATTCTATTGGTATATATTGTCCCAATAGTCTCTGATGTACGACTGGTGGGACATACTGTTCCATCACAAGTTTGATATAAACACTATATCAATGGATTAAAATAAGATACAAATGCATAAATATTAATAAAAAACTTTATTATTACTATGATGAACTCAGAAAAAAGTCGGCGCGAAAGGGTTAAAGAACGTTCTATTATAAAAACTGAGATGAATCCATTAATGTTATTCACACTGCTTAACCTTAATTTTTTATTTATGTGTGTTGCCTTGTTGACGTTACGGTCAAAAATCACTCGATTTGTAACAACAGCTCACAAAGCTTTACTCTTTGGTGCCTTCCCTAAATCCCTACTAGGAATACCAATATTGGTAAGTAGCGATAATTGAGTTATTTGTGACGTGACGTAAGCAAGGGAACAAATTTAAAGAGAAAATTAGGGGTTTGACAGGTTAAATAAATGATATATATTTATTTATTATATTAAGCAAATTAATAACTGTTTTTACAAATTTACTTTAGAATTTAAATATGATTTTAGAGTGTTGTTGTTAAAACGTCACGCACACAACATACCTCGATTATCCTTACTTTATTTCAATTCTATTGGAATAGAATTCGCTATGAAAAAGTTTCAAACTTACTGCAATTACGAATCTGAAAATAAGATTTGCAAAGAAAATTAGGTGATGGCTCATGTTTGACATAACGTGTATTTATAATATATTGCAGAAAAATATGAAAGATACAACATCGTATTAAAGAAGAAAATTAATATAGAAGAAGAAGAATTAAAAGAGCTAAGTGAGGTAACACGAAAGAAAGATGCTTCTAATCTGAGGAATTTATAATACATTGCACTTGATGCCACGTGCATCTTCCACAGAATGAATTGATTACTGAATATACAGGTAATCTGTGTTTCCTATATATCAACCTTTTCATGAACAGTTTAAGATGTTTTCTGTTCACGAAAGCCTCAACGAAAGGATATTATGCCTTAAAATTAGATAAGCTCTTTGAAAAAGCATATGCTCGAAACATTTTGTTTAAGCCCTAACAAAAAGCATATGCTCGAATGATTTTGCTTGAAGCTCTAACAAAAAGCATATGCCCAAATGATTTTGCCTAAAGCTCTAACAAAAAGCATATGCGGAAATGATTTTGCTTAAAGACCTTACAAAATGCATATGCTTCAAAAAAGTATAAGCAAATTCATACGAGCATATGCGAAATAAGCCATGTCACAGCCCTAGTGATAACTAATGACTAATTTCGTCGATAAGACAAGTTTCTCTTCTTTTTCAAAGTCGTTTGTGTGTATAATTTTTTTTTAATTCATTCAATATATTGGCCAAAATGTGGAAAATTGTTTTTAAAATGATACTAATTTATCCTACATCTCAATTCAATGAAAACAATCAGTAAGTTGCTGACAAGCGTTTTTCTCTATTGTCAGCAACTTATTTTATAAGTAATTTCCTATACGGCTATACCGATACTTTATATCTTTTAATAATGTTCTTTAATTTAAAAATTCTTTTAGGCTAATGAATAAAAGAAAGTTATGACTAAGTTGTAGCTTAATCTATTTAGTTTAGATTTTAAATGCAGTAATTTGACGGATTTTTTATCATCTAGTGAAACGATTCTTTACAGTTTAAATTTTTATATACTAAATGCATGCACTACCAATTAACAAGCCGTGATATCGTGAACTAAAAAAAACTGAAGTGTTCATTATTTTTCTTCTCAATAAATGCCACATCACCAACGTTGACAATAAAATAGGTTAGAGAGTTCTATGAGATGAACCAAAAGAAAGTTCTCCAAGAACAGAACTAATGTAGCCTAATGCAGTTTTGGTGCTTAAATTGCGACATCGGAGTGAAACTGGGATTCATGACAACTATCAACTAAGGCTTTAAACTTGAAGTTCTATCTCTATCATACAATATTAATATTATACTTTCAAAATAAGATAAATAAAAGATAAACAGAAAACAGATAATCATTTTTTATTTATATATTTATAAAAATAGTGTTTTACAAAAGTTAAAAATAACAATTTAATTAAGTAAATTTAAAAACTACTACACGAATAAATACACTTGCAGGTTATTTCTAAAGTAAAAACTACCCGATACAATTCTTACTAAAATAAAGGATTTCTGATTAGTATTAGTTTACTTGAAGTATCAATCTTAGAACAATTTTTAAAAGGTTATAGGGTTGTATAAATAACATGAACCTACAATATACAATTAATTCTATATTTACCTACGATTAAGTTTTTCAAACGCATAGCAATAAATAAAACTACACAAATTAGTTCGGTATTTAATGCACTTTTTCGCGGAGAAATGTCGTTGAAAATTAAGAAGTAATAAGCATGAATAAATGGATATCACAGACGTATGAGTTAAGAAATTTGAATCCTAAATTCAACGGCGATTAAAATGATAGATGTGTTTGGAATCGTAAAGATTGTTAGGATGCTAAGTCTATTTATGAATGATTGCGGAATAAGCATGTCGGGGAATGAGACTAGACTTCCCGGGAGAGATGAGAACTACACTGATAGTGGTGAGAACTACACTGATAGTGGTGAGAACTACACTGATAGTGGTGAGAACTACACTGATAGTGGTGAGAACTACACTGATAGTGGTGAGAACTACACTGATAGTGGTGAGAACTACACTGATAGTGGTGAGAACTACACTGATAGTGGTGAGAACTACACTGATAGTGGTGAGAACTACACTGATAGTGGTGAGAACTACACTGATAGTGGTGAGAACTACACTGATAATGGTGAGAACTACACTGATAGTGATGAGAACTACACTGATAGTGATGAGAACTACACTGATAGTGATGAGAACTACACTGATAGTGATGAGAACTACACTGATAGTGATGAGAACTACACTGATAGTGATGAGAACTACACTGATAGTGATGAGAACAACACTGATAGTGATGAGAACAACACTGATAGTGATGAGAACAACACTGATAGTGATGAGAACAACACTGATAGTGATGAGAACAACACTGATAGTGATAAGAACAACACTGATAGTGATAAGAACAACACTGATAGTGATGAGAACAACACTGATAGTGATGAGAACAACACTGATAGTGATGAGAACAACACTGATAGTGATGAGAACAACACTGATAGTGATGAGAACTACACTGATTAGTACTGCATTAGCGAGAAAATCACTAGCGAGAAAATCACTAGCGAGAAAATCACTAGCGAGAAAATCACTAGCGAGAAAATCACTAGCGAGAAAATCACTAGCGAGAAGATCACTGGCGAGAAGATCACTGGCGAGAAGATCACTGGCGAGAAGATCACTGGCGATAAGGACACTGGCGATAAGGACACTGGCGATAAGGACACTGTGGAGAAGGACACTGTGGAGAAGGACACTGCAGACGAGCACTGGTGAATCTGAAAATAATTACAAACGGAATAATTTAAATACTCTTTCGATATTTATTTTTAAAAAACGTTACAAGCAACTATTAAACTCAAGAAAACTGATTCAAGAAAACTGATATATAAGAATTAATTTTTAATTTCATGCTGTAGTAAAATAATTTGATAATTACAAATAAATAATTGTATTTAAAATGAGATTACTGTTCTACACGAAATGAATGTATCCAAAGATTTGATAAAAAAAGTTGAAGTAAATATTTGCTTCACACCCAAAAATTGTCAGTATCGTGCGATCTGATGCCTAAAAATTCTAGTCAAAAGAGTTTCAAAACTACCAAAATAGAAGACAAGAGGGGTTGTAAATTCTGAACAACGTGAATGCGAAGCAAATTTGTCATGTTGAAAATGATCCACCTTCGAGGTCAAAATATAAAAAGAATGAAAAACTCGATTCATGAAAAAAAATAAAAGGAAAGTAAATCACAGATATATTTAACTATATCAAGTGAACAGGTGTTTCCAATATTAGCATAGAACTAATTAAAGAAAGAGAGTAACAACTTGCACAGATATTGTTATGTTGTGCATTATGCTGATGAACGTTTGCGAGAGGTTGAACCGTGAACGATAGAAAGAAGAGAATAATTAATAACTACTGAAGAAAATGGTGTAACAAAACTATATTTTATAAATTTGGAAGGTATCAGCTCAACATAAAATTTATTTAAAAAATACAAATAGGATTAAATGAATGAAAGTGAGCTAAAAAGACAATTTCGGTACTATCGAGCTCAAAACTGAAAAGTATGGAAATAAATAATATTTTGAATAATATTGCACAAACCGTTTGATCCACAGCCCTACAGTAGATCTTGCACAACCCAGCTCTTCTGCAATTTCTTTTGGGTTTTACCTGCCTTAAAGAGCCCTATTATTTGGCCTCTTCTGGAAATATTAGTTTTTTCTCTTATGGTGTTTGTTTGACCTTTAGAATTCATATTTATAGATGATAAACCTGCAAAATACTATTTTTTTAAGTTAGCCTGGGACCAATAGGTTATCAAGATTATATATATGAAAATTGGTAGATATTTTATATCGTAGTCTTATATCTGCAATAATTTGAGAGTAAATGTAATTTATTTAGTAGGGGTGTAACATATGTTTCGAAACCAAAGGCCATATCGCTGACGACAAAAGGAAATTAAATACAAGGGACTGGAAGAACCAGTCAGAAAAGAAATTGTCTCCATGAGTAAAGTCACCTACCAACGTCGGTGGCAATGCTCATGAATGCAGAAAAGCTATTCCGTGAATACATTCACTTACCAAGGAATATGTCGAAAAAGGATACAATCAATGGTGGCTGCATTAACGGATGGAAGAGGAAAATGAAGAGGTGATAGTAAATGAAGCCTACTTACGGCTACGAGTCTACCTAACATAAAAATACAAGACGTTGTAGTTAAAGTGCATAACCTTAGTGTTATCCTCTAAAACTGCAATTAAGTAGCGTTAAAAAGAAGATAAACATGATAAAATAGAAAAAAAATCCATAATCCAAATTCCAACAGTTTGGAGCCCAAGGAATGCCACATGAATGCAGAATTGTTTCATTTACCACAAACAGTTTCAGGATAGAGCCCCTAGCGGCTTAATTTTAATAAAATTTCAAACTTCATTATATTACAGATGTTGCTTCTGGACTATCTGGCCACATGGGAAACTTGAAATTATTCCAAGAACCAACATTGTATAATCTTGTTCAACTTTTGAAAAATAAATAAAAAATAAAAAATATGCCTAGTAAATACAAAGAAATGTGTATGCTCTTCCATTCGAATCTAAAGGCAAGTAAATCGGCGACATAAAGGTGAAGTTATAGGATAAAGCTGGTAAATTGCGGCACACTAACCAACTGCGGCCTCTAACAACAGAAACATCATAGCTTCAAAACACTCGTTAAAAACTTGAATTAATAAATTATAGTATGCACTGCACTTCTTTTGGTAGCTATGCAACATTTTTATGTAATTTCAGTTTAGAATGTTTTAGAGACTCTCATGAGAGGGCCTCAATTTACCTGCGTGACCCTAGGTGAAATAAAAAAAGCTGAAATCATTAATTTTTTGCAAGACTTCGTCACAGCTTTTAGCAAAACGCGATAGCTATCTTCACCACTATAAAATATTTAGAGTTCTTATCAAAGAGACTAAAAAAATTTCATTATTTTCACTTCTATAAAACATTTAGTGTCTTTGATAAGTACTCTTTAATATTTTATAGAGGTGAAAATAACGAAAAAATTTAGTCTTTTTGATAAGTACTCTAAATATTTTATAAAGGTGAAGATAGCTGTCGCGTTTTGCTAAAAGCTGTGACGAATTCTTGCACAAAATTAATGATTTCTGCTTTTTATGATTTCACCTAGTATAACTTCACCTGTGTGTCACCGATTTACCTCTATAAAAACTAAATGTTTAATAGAGGTGATGGTAACGCAAAATTTCAGTCTCTCTAATTAAAACTAAATATTTTATAGAGTTGAAGAAAGACGAAAAATTTCAGTTCATTGATAAGAACTCTAAATATTTTATAGAGGTCACCTTCACCTCAATATAATCAAAGAGACTAAAATTGTGCAATATCGTCACCTCTAAAATATTCAAGAGTCCATATCAATTAATGAGACTTATACCTATTATGAATTTAACTACATAACGTAATTTCAAGGATGAAGATAAAAAAAAGTAGCATTCAATTATATTTCACAGTGTTAGAAATATTTCGTTTAAAAATTGAGACCGTATCTAAAAATAGATAGTTTATATACACAACAGGAAAAATATAAATTATAAACTTTCGATAATCAACGTAAATATTTAATAAGCTTTGAAAAAGTAGAGTACTAATGTAAAAAGATTGAAAAATATTTATCAAAAAAATTCAAAACTATTCTTAATATCTAAATGACTCATTCTTGCCATGACACAATTTTTAAATAGAGGAGTACATTATATTTAATCACCTTCCATCACTACAGCTAGAGACAAAATGTCCCGCCGCTTGTCAACATGAACAGATTTTGCTTATTTGCGGGGGTAAATTATGAATTAGGGAGGAGCGTACCATAAACCGCATTACAGCTGGAACTATTTTATTCATACGCGTCTAAATCATCTGACGGATACACTTTTCTCTGATAGTACCTATTCTACTTCCGACTTACTAATTTTCAGTCTGAAGAAAAAGAATGTACACCATTTGTTTTCATTGTCAACTAGGTATTAGGTATAAATTGTATAATAAATCCATTTACTATTATTGTAAAGGTATCTAATTTGATTAACTTATTAAAGAAACGTTTATATACTTAAGAAAACAATTAATATTTTAAACGAAGACCGAAAACGCATTGTTTGTTTATAAAAATTCAAATTTGAAATATAAAAAAAGAGTGTACAATCTTCTTTTTCAGGGTCATGTTAGTGATTCATACAATTATTGTTGCACACAGAGTATTTAAAACTTAAAAAGCAAATAATGAAATATATACTGAAACCAATTTTTGTGCAGTTTGCAGAATAATGATCGTAGACCTTAGTTCTATAATATTATGTAATAATGTAGTATAATATTATATAAAAATATTATGTAATAATTATTTGTTGAATTACCGTGTTGACATCCAATGTCAGTCAGCTTCAGCAACTACAGTTTCACTAAAATTAACAATTCATCGTTATTTAGGAAGCTGGAGTAGTAAATGAAAATAGAATCAGTAACTGGAATATGAGTCTGACCCAGTGGTGGGTCACATTGCAGTAACTGAAGTTGAGTGTGACCCAGTGGTGGGTCACATCGCAGTAACTGGATGTAGAGTGTGACCCAGTGGTGGGTCACATTGCAGTAACTGAAGTTGAGTCTGACCCAGTGGTGGGTCACATCGCAGTAACTGGAAGTTGAGTGTGACCCAGTGGTGAGTCACATCGCAGTAACTAAAAGTTGAGTGTGACTCAGTGGTGGGTCACATTGCAGTAACTGAAGTTGAGTCTGACCCAGTGGTGGGTCACATCGCAGTAACTGGAAGTTGAGTGTGACCCAGTGGTGGGTCACATCGCAGGAAACTATTAGAAATGAAAATGCACATAATAATGTTGAATTATTAAATCTTTACGTAACTATTACTATAATTATAAAATAAAATAACTAATGTAACTGTAAAATGTATATAATATAAACTACTATAATGCTATTCATATATTTAATATATGAAACACAAATTTTGAAGGTGGTATACGGTTTATGATGCCATATCTAAAATATCTCTTTAGTGTATGCAGATTCTCTTAACTAAATTCTATTTATTTCTTTTGTAGAATCGCTAAAATTTCTCATTGCTGTCTTTCTGCCGTAATATGAGGTCTTTGCCATGGATCACTGTAAATTCATCGCAGGTAAATTCATCGCAGTAAATTCATCGCGGTAAATTCATCGAATGGTAAATTCATCGCATGGTAAATTCATCGCGTGGTAAATTCATCGCATGGTAAATTCATCGCATGGTAAATTCATCGCATGGTAATTTCATCGCAGGTAAATTCATCGCATAGTAAATCATGCATCGATGGCATATAAAAGGAAGGTAGAGATGTAAATAAAAGATGATTTTTTTTAAAGAGACATTGAAATGTTACGAACATTATGGTGCACCAACAATTGGGCCCAGGACAATTGGGCCCACGGCAATTGGGCCCAGGACAATTGGGCCCACGGCAATTGGGCCCACGACAATTGGGCTCCAAAACAATTGAACCCAGAAAAATTTGGCAGAAGACACAATAAAGAAGTGTTACTTTGTTATTATTAGGGTAGTGACAATATTATATTTGAAATATGTTTTATATTCTCTAAAAATATGTTTTATATTCTCTAGAAATGTGTTTTATATTCTCTAAAAATATGTTTTATATTCTCTAAAAATATCTTTTATATTCTTTAAAAATATGTTTGTAATTTTTAAATTCGTTTGATATACTTGGTAAGGTGTATAAAAGCAAGCCCGTTAAATCACATTTGTATACTAATCTCATGTTTCGGTGTAATGAAAATCTTTGAAGTATTTAAATAATTTTTATTAACTTGAATCATGTCATGTGAATTTTAAAGATTTTCGTTACATTGAACTAAAATAAATTTAAGAACTGTAGGGATAAAATGAGATTGTGATAATACATCTTGTAATACTAATTTGTGAAACTCTTCTATATACTCTTCTTCAGCATGTCTTGGAGGGCCACGGCCTTCTTTAATACCCACATTCTTATTTTCTATTGTCTCTCCATCTAAAATAGCTACATTCTTATTTTCTATTGGCTACATTCCAACTCATTCACTATACAGGAGTTCACTGTAGAGGTACTGTAACTAGGAAATATGTTGCTTACATGACCTATCTCAGAACAGAAAATTATAGTAATTTGAAAGAATAAAACCGTTTATTCATGAAATGAATCTGTTCTAAGATATATATTTTTCACAACGAGAACATTTTTTTCATATTAAGAATATTCTATATTTTAATTATGCTCAAGACTACATTTTTATACCAAACGCATATTGTCTCATACCTAGTTATTACGGAAGCAATGGTCTTTAATTAAAATGATACTGTAGACTCTGAAAAAATGGGTACGTAATATATTGGTCCTTGGGCCCAATTGTCTTGTGCCCAATTGTCGTGGCCCAATAATGTTGGTCCACGAAATAATTTATGTATATGTTGCTAAAGCAAACTGTTAAATATTGAAGATTAAATTCTATCGTTACAATTGCACAAAAAATATATCTAAATTACTTTTAAAAAGATAAATTGTAATCAATACCTCTTAAAAAATTAGAAAACCTTGTTCCCATTTACTGAGGCAATTATGCTTTGCTGATTATATTTTCAAAGAGGTGTAGCATTTACAGTTATGTTGTTGTTCAAACTATGAGTAGCTACCCAAATACGTAATAAGAGAAATATTTTAAATTCAAATTAAAGAAAAATATTCACAACTATAAAATAATGAATTAATGCAAGTATACTCACATATTAAATATTTTAAATTAAATATTAATTGAATGATTTACATGCGAAAATTATATGACATTCTATTACTAAAATCCATTCATTTAAAATAAAACCGGATACCCATTACCCTAACTCTTGTGTCTTAGCTCTGCTGAATGTAGAGTGTGTAAAATTTCTCATTGTTGTCTTTCTGCCGTAATATGAGGTCTGTGCCCTAACTCTTGCGTCTTATCTCTGCTGAATGTAGAGTGTGTAAAATTTCTCATTGCTGTCTTTCTGCCGTAATATGAGGTCTGTGCCCTAACTCTTGCGTCTTATCTCTGCTGAATGTAGAGTGTGTAAAATTTCTCATTGCTGTCTTTCTGCCGTAATATGAGGTCTTTGCCCTAACTCTTGTATCTTAGCTCTGCTGAATGTAGAGTGTGTAAAATTTCTCATTGCTGTCTTTCTGCCGTAATATGAGGTCTTTACCCTAACTCTTGTGTCTTAGCTCTGCTGAATGTAGAGTGTGTAAAATTTCTCATTGCTGTCTTTCTGCCGTAATATGAGGTCTTTACCCTAACTCTTGTGTCTTAGCTCTGCTGAATGTAGAGTGTGTAAAATTTCTCATTGCTGTCTTTCTGCCGTAATATGAGGTCTTTGCCCTAACTCTTGTGTCTTAGCTCTGCTGAATGTAGAGTGTGTAAAATTTCTCATTGTTGTCTTTCTGCCGTAATATGAGGTCTTTACCCTAACTCTTGTGTCTTAGCTCTGCTGAATGTAGAGTGTGTAAAATTTAGTATTGTTGTCCTTCTGCCGTAATATGAGGTCTTTGCCCTAACTCTCGTGTCTTAGCTCTGCTGAATGTAGAGTGTGTAAAATTTCTCATTGCTGTCTTTCTGCCGTAATATGAGGTCTGTGCCCTAACTCTTGCGTCTTAGCTCTGCTGAATGTAGAGTGTGTAAAATTTAGTATTGCTGAAAGTTCCTTGAGTATAAATAAGCTTTGAATATCTACCAATATCTGAGCCTCCGCCATGTTATTAATTTATAACCTTTCCATTAGAGGTCTGCTTCCAATAAAGAGCTGCTTAAAAACTTACAAAGGGTATTTTAACACATTATTTTAACTGCCCTCCGATTTTATTATGATTATGAGTTACCATAAATCTACGGAAATTGTGAGGAACATTTGACTTACTTTTAAATGTGTTTCGTATCTATACTACCAGCTGCTTTGAAATTACCAACTGTTAGTGTGACTGACAGACAGATTATAGCTATACGTATAGGATAATAAAAGCCTTTATATTTTCAAGTAAATGGTCTATATTTGCAATCTAATATTTATAAATTCTATTGTTTTTTATTTATTATTTACATTCGTTTCATTATTTAATGAAAGTCAAACAGTTCGTTAAAGTTTATAATTAGAATAATAATTATTCCAAGAAAGCTGTTCATTCTAAAGAGAATTTCCTCAACAACCTCTACACAGATGACGAGCCGACAGTTCCGATTTCCCGTAGAATTGGAGATCCTGCGTTTCTTGATCGGTAGCTCTTCGTAACGGAAGATCTAGAGCTTAATTACTTGTTCCTTGTCTCCTTTATTCTTTAGCGACTTCTTCTCAAATTTTCAGGTGCCCTTATTCTCCGTGCTTAACTCCCATGTTCGTAACGAATAGGAATGATGTCTTTCCTTCTTTATCTCCTGTCCTACTCCAGCGCTCTGATACGCAGCGATTGGTCATCCATTCTTCTTCGTTACTCTCTTCTTCCATAAGAAGATCTTCTTGATGAAGATTTGGAGTTTGAGGACATCACAGGTGTCCCGTATGTTCTCCTGCAATTAACTGGATATCTTCTTTTCATCTCGTATTCTTCATAATATTAAGAATGGTCTCTTGTCCTCACGGGCAATCCGCAGCAAAACATCCTAGCCAAGAAATTGCCAAGTCGTGCACCGAATCCCATTTTGTTGAAAAATTGAGCGTAGGTCTCTTACCAAGTCAGTGTCTTACTAAAAATTATAATGCATTTTTAACATTTATATTCTTGCTTCTCATAGCTATGATACGGAGAGAATTTTTATATATTCTATATATTAAATTCGCATTGTCAAGGTCATGGTCAAAGTAATTGATATAAGAGATGATAAAAAGATAATAATTATATAGAAAAGTGTAAAATCCAAGGTTCATAGACTATAACAGGTTAAACGAATAGAAATAGTACGAAATGTTACTAAGAGCTGAGTCTACAAATTCTTTATATGAAAACCTATTGTCTTATATTGTTATATTGTTTATCTTATTTTATTAGTGCAATATTATATTTGCTCTTATTTTAGGCTTTTAGCTATAGTAATTAAAGCGGATGAAAATGTTGACCAGTGCCCATTAATCAACGGACAACGACGTGAATAGTAGTTAGTTTTTCGTTCTTTTAACAGTGGTATTAACCATTTCATCAAAATATTTTTTATACCATTCGATAGATTATTAAATTCTAAAGAATTCTAGGTTGACTCACGCGCAAGTTTAATTTACCGTTTAAGAGATATTCAAGAAGAAAGACAGAAAATGTTGTTTTCTCCATGGCAATTTTTCCCCTATTCGTTTAACCTGTTATAGTCTATGAACCTTGGTAAAACCATCATAATGTATAACATGGTACTTACTAAGCACAGTTTTTCCTAATGATAATGATGCCGTCATTCTTCTTGAATATCTCTTAAACAGTACACCTAAAATTCTTTAGAATTTAATAATCTGTAGAATGATGTCAATTTAAAAAAAACAGTTTTCTTGCTGCAAAATAGACAAAAAACTAACTGCTATTCATTACGAAAATTAGCAATGGGAGGAACAATTTCTGTCTTTATTTTTTAATATCTCTTAAACGGTAAATGACATACGTGCGTTATACCACCCAAAATTCTTCAGAATTTAATAATCTATCGAATAGTACAAAAATATTTCAATAAATTGTCTTTTCGCTGCAAAACAGCCAAAAAACTAACTGCTATTCACTCCATTGTCCGTTGATTAATGGGGCACTGGTTAACATTTTCATCCGCTTTGATTACTTTACTGTGGCTAAAATTAGAACAAACATAATATTGCAATAATAAAATAAGAAATAAATAACATAAAATGCCAATTATTTGTTACATTGGCTTCATGACACTGCAATTCTATATCAATTTTTTTGTAGGTTGCAAATATTAGTAATTTATATAGTCTAGGTACCTACCTACCTACGGTGCACCGACAATTGGGCCTGCAGACAATTGGGCTCAGGATAATTAAGCTCAGAAAAAAATTAGATAGAATACACAATAGAGAAGTGTTACATTGTTAACTTATTACTAGGGAAGTGATAATATTATCTTTGAAATATGCTTTATATTCTCTAAAAATGTGTCAATATTTTTTAAATTCGATTGATATACTTAATGAGGTATATATTAGCAAGCCCCTTTGATTACATTTGGATGCTAATCTCATGTTTCAATGTAATGAAAATCCTTGAAGTATTTGAATGAGTCTTATTATTTTGAATTATAACATATGGATCCAATGTGTCATGTACATCGTCTGACCAAGACAAATATTTAGTTAAAAAATGATTAAATTTTAAAAGTTTTGCTTTTCATTGAACAGTTGTTGGGATAAAATGAGATTATGAGAATTATTTTGTATTTTGTATAAAACTGTTAAAAATTGAACACTGAAAAGGCTTCAAAAAATTCACATCAACCTTAATTCAATTTATATGTTCCAATATTTTCGGCATGTTTAAAATACCTATATTCTTATTTTCTATTGGCTACATCCTAACTCATTCACTTCATTGGAGTTCACTATATAGAGGTACTGTAACTAGGAAATTTGTTGCTTTCATGACCTATAGTAGAGAGGCAGACTTCAGAAAGTGGCCTGGTTAAGATTTAAAAATCGTTTTTGAGTAGAAAGGATCATCCACCCTAGTTTGATCAGTTATAGGCTCCCACACATCACCAGGGTGGATGTACCACGAAAAATTTCCTTTTGGTTATTTTGGGCCATTTTGTTATAAAGGTAAAAAGCTGAAATTTGTAAATATTTCGGAGTGAGAGAAACTAAAATTGATCTAAAAAGATAAGTACCTAACATAAAAAGATGTATAAACACTCAAAAGAAAGCATTTGATAGTATTTACAAGACTATATAAATGTCATTATGATTAGTCTACTTTTGCGGTCATGAGAGGTCAAATAATGACGTCATAAGGGTCATGTTTAAAATGCGTGACCATTAAAATGGAAAATCTTCTGCCAAACTCGTAAATGATGGTAGAAACGTTTTTGTGGACTAGTATAAAAGAGGGGATCAGTGGGCAGTTTTTAAAACAAACATATTTACAAAATCATTTATATCAACCCTTTGGGATCCGTTTGAAAATATAAAGTTTTTCTCAAAATAACCAAATTTTAGTTTCATACTAATATTCTCGAAAATTTCTAAAACGAAAAATATGAACATAATTCATTTGAGGCACAATGTGAATACTCGAAATCCACAAAAACAGGTTTTTATACCAGTGTAATAAAATAAAATCCCTTAAATATTAATACCAAGTATAAATTATATCATTCATCTAAACTATTGGTTCCCAAACTTTTTGACCTTCTCACCCACTACCCTTCTTCAAGCATCCCAAATTCCTCCTTCAAGTGTATGTAGATAGAGCAGTTACAATTACTGTACAAATATAACCATAATTTTTTCGTTTTAGAGTAAATTGGATGGAGTGCATTTAGTAAAAAGTAAGCAGAACCATAGAAAAAATCCATCTGAGATTTTTAAGTTAGTAGGTTTCCTCCAATTATCTCCCCCGAGGCAGCTGCAAATATTCCCAGTTTGTGTTGGACCAATTGTCCATTAACTTCTTCCCAACCAGAGATGGTGGGGGATAGAATCTTTTGAGAAGCCACAAGAGACTGCCTCCAGACAAAGTTCTGACAGTGAGCGCAGTCTATATATGTTCGGTGAGGTCATCCTGTGTAGGTGGTAAACCGTTCAGCGATTTCTTTTCTTCACTAATATCTTCAGATGAACTTGGGTACCAGATTCACATTTCTTGTTGGACTACATATATATTTTTTTATTACTTTCACTTAATTGGTCGCCACTCAATGGAACGCTTTTTTCACCCCAAGATCCTTCAGTAACGAGGCTTTGTCATTCTCATGAATACTTTCAAAGATGCATTTTTGTCTTTTTCAGCAAACTGACTATTGGTGTCGCTCCCAATCAGTTCATGAAAGCATGTGAAGCTGCTTCGTATGAATGGTCCTGATAGTGTAATTTGATGAATAACAAGTTAATGTATTTTCTATCTTTATTTGTCCCCTCATGCATCCACACTTCCTTACACAGAATATCTATGAAATGTGAGGCGATGACTATCACGTAAGTATTCCCGCATGATATAACTGTCTTGCCGTAGCCGGCCTTACATGAATATGTAGCTTGTAATATCAAAGGAGTATCAGAGTATCAGCTCTTCATGATTTCCCAGGAGTTGCTTCACGTCACTATCGGTTTAGGACCACACTCCTAGAAGATCATGAAATTCTTCTGCCAATATGAATTCACAATCAAAAAGCATTTTGTCAGCATTGTCTATCAGTTGTTCCATAAAGAATCTTACCAGATCCGCCTGGTCATCAGGAGCACTGTATGCTCGAAATGTATGATTCCAGTTCAACGGTAATTTCACCTTCACATTGTCGATTACTCTTCTGATCGGTTGAAACGTACGTCCCATTTCTTTTTTAGTGGGTTTCAGACTTGATTAAGACGTCATATGTCTCTCAAATAGGACATCGATTCTAGTTCATGACTACATCGATGACTGTCAGATTCATGACTAGAATCTGACAGTGAAAATTGAGTTGGCGACAATTCATACATGTATATTATCGAATTTGACATTACGCCCACTCTCCGCAGCCACAAGCAATCTCTTAAACAAGTCCCTATATGCCTAGAGCATTTTATGTTTTCCATCATCAGATGCTACCTTCAATTTGTATATGGAGGCAAGTGACTTGGTTTTGTTTTGCTTCAATGTCAAGTAGAACTCTGTCGATCATTATCTAATTCCACTTCCAAAACTTCCTTTACTTCAGCAAATAGTAGGTCACTCGCCGTATCTTCAGGAGGTACGTTGATCATGGTCAGACAAATCAGAGCGTACCCCGATGAGAAAACATAACAAACCCCAGTAACTCCAAAATAACTTTTCTGACGTTTCGCTTATCATGTGGCAACCCAACAGGGCCAATATCCCTATGGTGCTAATCCACATTCTCATCTTCCAAAGTCCGAACATGGCAATGTATCATCTTCCCCTGTCACCTACCTCTCTCTACCACTTTAAACATTACAAATATTGAGACTTCAGCAAACTGAATCTTCCTTGTACACAATGAAAGTGATCGGCTATATAGGCCTACAATATATCTCAACTCTCATTCATGGGTATATGACATCTCATCCACAGTCATTTCGTCCAACGGACATTGCGTCCACGGACATTTCGTGAACGGACATTGCGTCTACGGACAATTCGTGAACGGACATTGCGTCTACGGACAATTCGTCCGCGAATTGCTAAAATTTGTATCTCAAAGTGTTTATGTGATATATTTCATAATATTTTACACTATTACATAATTAGCCGGGTGTAAATATATATTGATACACTAGTGACTTACACCGAAACATTTCATAATAACACATAAATAATGTTTATCTATTGATTGTAGTTATAAAATTAGATATGTCACATGGATTGACTGTTTCTTTAAGTTACTAATTACCTCGTTGAATATTTTGCATTAATTAATGAGTTATGAGTATCTAAAACTGAAATAACTGGATCCTAACAGGGATAAATGTGTGGATACGTAAATAATTAAACGTAACATTAAAAAGTACCGATATCTAGTTAATTCTTTTATGTCACTTGTTTAGTAGTCTATTATATACATGTATATCATTATGTATGTAATTTATGTAGTCACTGTTAAATTATTCTGCTATAAAAAACTGATTCCTGAACCAATATTGCATCTAAATACCTAATCTAAATACTACTATAGATGAATAATGTAGTTACCGTGAAATAAACACCACTATATTTTCTATATTTATGTACTGTAATAACATCAAGACATAACTTGCAATTAATACATATTTTATAAAACTTGGGTGTAATAAAAGCGGGGTTACCTATATTTAATTAAAAAAAGTATGTGCAGCATTATTATTTTACTGATGCCGGCCAGCAGGAGAAAAAGATTGCAATAAGAATTTTAGAAAAAAACATCAGAAAAAAAGATGTTTTCTACTCCTATGTTGGAGAATATATATAAATATTATAAAATATATACACATTATAAATATAATACAAAATAAAGCAATTCGAGGACAAATTGTCCGTGGAAGAAATGTCCGTTGGACGCAATGTCCCTTGGACGCAATGTCCGTTGGACGAATTGTTCGTGGATGAAATGTCCGTAGACGAAATGTCCGTAGACGAAATGTCCGTGGACGAATTGTCCGTGGACGAAATGTCCATGCACACTCATTCTTACATGACATTTATCAAACTCAAGTAACGTTTCTATGCGGAGAATAAATTTATTAAACATACTTACTCCAGTTCATTTTCTACTTCAGGTAAAAGAGTGGAGAATTTTTTTGTGATATTTTGAGGAAATCTGAAAACTCATTGGGACCATTAATTATTTCAAAATCCCAGGTTTCTTAAATATAATATTTCTTACATGTACCAATATAGGTATATGTAATACTGTTTTTTCTTATAATTCCATGGATTTCATTTTCATACGAAATTTGGCTGTTATGAGAATAACCTTAAATTTTAAAACTGCTCCCAAAGGGTTAATATAAAAGATTTTTTGAATCTGTTTGTTTTAAAAACTGCCCACTACTAGTCCAAATAAAACTTCTACCATCATATACGAGTTTGGCAGAAGATTTTCCATTTTAATGGTCACGCATTTTAAGCATGACCCTTATGACGTTATTATTTGACCTCTCTTGCCGCGAAAGTAGACCAATCACAATGACTTTTATACAGTCTTGCATGGCTTACTTAATGATGCGGCCTGATTTTCTGCCTTTTCGTCAAAAAAATAGAAGGTCAATATTTTTCTCCATCGTTGCAACTGATTTCTGTAATAATTTACAATTTGATTCAACACATTTGATAATTTAAATTCTAGAAAACCAAGATAATTTTCATGCATATATGAATAATTGGTAGTCAGGATGCTGCTAGAACATACTTAATAGATTGAATTCGGAAAATTTCTTTCAATTTATTTTCTCTGTTTATGCTGCATTTTGGAATATTCTACATTGGAAATTGGTTAACAAGTGTTCAGAAATCGATTGTTCTAATCATTGTGGGAAGAGTACAGGAGCAGTTTTTCAATTACCAAAGGAAGACCATTCAAGAATGCGATATAGGTCAAATTTTAAATCGAAAAGATTTAGAAATAATTACTTGATGAAACACTGCTGAGAAACGCCACCGCATACTGCTGAGAAACGCCTCCATACTACTGAGAAACGCCACTGCATACTGCTGAGAAACGCCACCGCATACTGCTGAGAGACGCCTCCATACTGCTGAGAAACGCCTCCATACTACTAAGAAACGCCACTGCATACTGCTGAGAAACGCCACTGCATATTGCTGAGAAACGCCTCCATACTACTGAGAAACGCCACTGCATACTGCTGAGAAACGCCACTGCATATTGCTGAGAAACGCCACTGCATATTGCTGAGAAATGCCACAGCATATTGCTGAGAAACGCCTCCATACTACTGAGAAACGCCACTGCATACTGCTGAGAAACGCCTCCATACTACTGAGAAACGCCACTGCATACTGCTGAGAAACGCCTCCATACTACTGAGAAACGCCACTGTATACTGCTGAGAAACGCAACCGCATAATGCTGAGAAACGCCACCCCAAACTGCTGAGAATCGCTTCCATCAGGACCGGGTTTTTTATAAGTTCCACCATATCTTCGGCTAGGCAGTGTCTCCTCCTCAGGTCCTCCGCTCCGCACAACCTGGACAGTGCCGTCTAGCTTTAAACCAACATCTTCTGCCACCTCCCCGCATTTGCTGTCATTCATCTGTCATACTTCATTAGAGCATCTTTCTTTAAGCGGGCCTCAATTGTTCCAACAACACCTACATCTCAGTGGCCTCCACCGGTGTGCTCTTTGTTTGAGAGAGAGGATTCATCTCCTCTCCTCCATCTTGGAAGCCATATCCTCCACATGGACCGTGAATGTAAGCCATGGGTCATATTACACCCTCAGGAAAGTAGGTGATTTGATGGGTGGCAGCAGTTTTCCCAGGACTGTCAGATGCGGGGTATATTTTGAGTCATCGGAGTCTGCAGTATCTCGGCCTGCTTAGTGTTTGATGCTACTGCTTTGTTACTATCAGAGCACACCAGGGCCAGATCATCAACAAAAGCACTCACGAGCGTCTGCTCTTCAAACTGTCCCAGAATATCATCTAAGAACAACCTTCTGGGCTTTCATATCTTAGCAGTTCATATACTCTATCTTTCCATCTTACACTAATCCTGACGTAGGTCACGAGGCACTTTCCCCTGTGCAGTACTGCGCCACTGCTTTTCGGGTTTTTCCTGATGGAGTAGTTTCCAGGAATTTCTGGTGCCCTATCCTTCTGTCCCAGTTTAAAGGTCCTCTCCAGGCTCCGTTGAAAAATTGAGTTTATTACATAATATTATAGAACTAAGGTCTACGATCATTATACCGCAAACCGCATACAATTTGGTTCAGTATATATTTTATTATTTGCTTTAAAAGTTTTTTAATACTCTGTGAGCAACAATCGAGCGAATCTCCAACCTGACGCTGAGGAAGAAGATTGTACACTCTTTGTTTTGATTTCAAATTTAGATTTATAAACAAACAATGCGTTTTTGGCCATCTTATAAGATATTAATTGTTTCTAAAAGTTTATAAACGTTTCTATAATAAGTTTATCAAAATTTATACCTTTAAACGAATAATAAATAGATTTATTAAACTAAATACCTATTTGACAATCAAAACAAATGGTGTACATTCTTCTTCTTCAGACTGAAAATTAGAAAGTCGGAAGTAAAGTAGGTTTTGTAGAGTTTGGATTAGGGAAATCTTTAAAAGCATATAAAGTTAAAAATATGCTATCAAATTTTATGGGGTTTGCAGTAAAATGATAAGAAACATTAGTCTCGTTGATTTAAGCAATACAAAAATTTGCATGGAGAGGACCTTTAAACTCTTCAACTAGGACTACATCAATATTTTCTCTCTCAACCAGTTGCCTCAGATTATCTGTCTTTTGGGCTAAGTAGTCGAATTTCCATTGCAGTATGATTAGTTCTTTCATCTTAGATGTTCCTCCTCCAAATCTTTTCCTACTTGAGGTCTGGTTTGGCATCGGGTCTGAGGCATCGTGCTCCGTCGTCGTCTTCTTAGTCCGTTACACATTCTAAAGGCTTCCTCTGCACATTCACGGCATATCACCTTTGGGGCTCACCACACATATGCTTCCCACGGCCGGGCCCACGTCACTCGGTGAATCATCTCCCATATCCACAGCACACCCGACATCTGAAAATATATTCTAGGAGGTGATGCCTCTTGCTCTAAAAAAAAATTGCAGTACGCTGCTGTGAACTGAAACCAACAGCAACCAGAATAAATAGTTGGTATACATGATGAAAGCTTCAATTGATGACTGTTCTCAAAACTATAGTTAGTGTTTTGAGAAAATAGCGGTACACAGGACTCTATATATTATATTAAAATACTCTATACAGCTATTTTGATATTTGTTTCATAATGTACTTCATATTAAAGTATTAATATATACTAGCGGTACCCGTGGATAATCCACGGGTTTTTTTACATAGATTGGTCACGTGTGTAGTATGTACATTTTTTAACTTAAATTGTAATCTCCATAAATTTGTATATAATGACAAACGATCAAATGGTTCAGTTAAGTTCGTTGAGATGAGCTTTGTAAACTCTTGCGACTAAATCGGGTCTGTTTTCAACTGTTTCATTTTGTTGGAGGTTGTTCAGTATCTCAGGGCATTATAGATTACAGGAATAGGTTATGAATAAATCTGGCTTACCATATTTTGAAACTATGGACATCGCATCTTGAAAGTATTGATGCATGTTTCTAGGACATTTCGGTGAAAGTTGAAGGAAGTATAACTGGAAATCCGGGTTCAACGTTCCCATTGTCTCCTCTATTTAAATAATCCATTAATCCATTGTATTGATCAACGCGCAACTGGGATTGATTATTTCTTAGGAACTGCAAACGGCATCCTTCAACCTTGACATAAGCATCTACTAAATACTGTTGAAACAGTTTTCCAGCTCTGTGAATGATGCTAAAGCCACTTCTGACAGCAAGACGGAAGCTGTAGTATTGTTGCATCGTCAATTTATTTTGAACGCGAGTTCTGCCTTCTTCGGCATGATGCAGGCCGGTGTGCCACCCAAATTCTCCATTTGGAAAGATACGGAGGAAAATGCGCAATTATAGTTTCTTATGTTCTTGAAAAATGAAATATAGATTCTTGGTCGTGACCTTCAAACAGGTTTCTTAGTTCTTGAGGGTACGGTTGTAATGGAGGCAGTTGCACTTTTCCATTGTGACAGCATATCAAATTTTCATTCACAAACCGTAGTGCCCCACAATAATTGCAGGAAATATTTATGTCACCAATATGAAAACGTTGTACTGGTGCTTCAAAGTTCATATTTATTGGTGGACCATTTATTCGTTGTTGTTGCCTTATCATTTATTGATATCTTTCATTTGCTAGATTTTGTTCAATCATATTTTGTCTTCTTTCTTGTACATTGTTTTTTTGTTCCTCCAAATATTGGTCGCGTTGTTTCAAATCCATAATATTGTTCCTTCTATGTTGAACAATATTTCTCCGTTGATTTAAATACTAAGCACGCTGCTCATCATCCATATTATTCCTTCTTTGCTGCGAAGCTTTTCTTTGATTTAACAAATACTCCTCGCGTTGCTCACCTAGCATTTCTTGTCTTCTATTTTGATGCCGTATTCTCTCCTCTTGTAAATGTGCTATACGGCGTTCTGTGTTGATTGTTGTTCTTCTAATTTGTTCTTGTAATCGATGTTTTTAGACAATTTCGGATCGTTTCTTTTCTCTGATTCTTTCTCTGTACCTTCTCATTCTCATTCGGGCAGAAGCTAATCTTGCTTGTCGATCCATGATTTAGAAAAATTCAAATTTTGATATGAGTTCTAACTGAGAAAATGCAGCTAAAAACATTAAAATCTTCTACCTTTATGTGTCGTTTCTGCGTAAATATGATACCGTTATTCAGCTAATCCTTCAAAATAGAAAATATGAATAGAAAAAAAATGTGTCAAAAAAATTTGGGTTATTAAAATATCGATTATCTAAGCGTAACACATGTTCGAACTAACAAGCAGAATAATAATATGATATATAAATATAAAATAAGCATATTACACCCTCAGGAAAGTATAATGTGCTTTCATAATGTGCTTCATATTAAAGTATTAATATATATATATAAATATAAAATAAGCATATTTCAAATTATTTTTAACCTATCAGGAAACTATATATTAGTTGAATCAATAAAAAAAACATTATTTGGTAGCAAAAGTAAATTTTATTACAAGTGAAAATATTGACCTTCTATTTTTTTGACGAAAAGGCAGAAAATCAGGCCGTATAATTAAGTAAGCCATGAGTCTTGTTTCTCTCACTCCGAAATATTTACAAATTTCAGCTTTTTACCTTTTTAACAAAATGGCCCAAAATGACCAAAAGGAAATTTTTCGTGGTACATCCACCCTGGTGATGTGTGGGAGCCTATAACTGATCAAACTAGGGTGGATGTGCTTTTCTACTCAAAAACGATTTTTAAATCTTAACCAGGCCACTTTCTGAAGTCTGCCTCTCTACTATAGGTCATGAAAGCAACAAATTTCCTAGTTACAGTACCTCTATATAGTGAACTCCAATGAAGTGAATGAGTTAGGATGTAGCCAATAGAAAATAAGAATATAGGTATTTTAAACATGCCGAAAATATTGGAACATACAAATTGAATTAAGGTTGATGTGAATTTTTTGAAGCCTGTTCAGTGTCAATTTTTAAGAGTTTTATGAATTATTATTACAAAATTATTCTCATAATCTCATTTTATCCCAACAACTGTTCATTGTAACGCATAAATTTCAAAATTTAACCATTTTTTTACTAAATATTTGTCTTTGTCAGACGATGTACATTACTCATTGGATCCATATGATATAATTCAAAATAATAAGACTTATTCAAATACTTCAAGGATTTTCATTACATTGAAACATGAGATTAGCATCCAAATGTAATCAAAGGGGCTTGCTAATATATACCTCATTAAGTATATCAATCGAATTTAAAAAATATTAACATATTTTTAGAGAATATAAAGCATATTTCAAAGATAATATTGTCACTTCCCTAGTAATAAGTTAACAATGTAACACTTCTATATTCTGTATTCTATCTAATTTTATTCTGAGCTTAATTATCATGGGCCCAATTGTCGGCCGTCCCAATTGCCAGTGCACTGTTGGTAGGTAGGTACCACAGTACAGAGAAGATATAGTATCCCAGAGCTATAGGGGGGATATTACGCGTGTCCCGGTAGGCTGTGACGTCACATGTCAACAATGGTGCGTACGTTTGTACGTACAGTACAAACACCAAAGA
This sequence comes from Caprella mutica, assembly GCA_947561585.1. Taxonomy (NCBI): domain Eukaryota; kingdom Metazoa; phylum Arthropoda; class Malacostraca; order Amphipoda; family Caprellidae; genus Caprella; species Caprella mutica. Next base: position 43,272 of record CANNZV010001286.1, on the reverse strand, counting down.
TGGCTGCAACACACCAAACTTTAGTTAAATAACGTTTTCGGTGATATTTTTTTTAATTCAATATTACCGCATGCTATTATCCAATCTTTATAGTCATACGGACGAAGATTAAAAAATGACTGTTGATGAATTTGCTACTGGTCTTTTTACACCCAAGATAGTAACAAATTTTTAGTCTTGAAGAAGACGATTTATTCAAGATAATTAGATCATTAGTCAGATCGGTCGCGTTGGCCGCCATCTTAATTCTCTATTCCACGTGACCACAGCAATTCTGTTTACTATGACGTGACCTCTTGTTTACATTCATGACGTCACAGCCTACTCAGAATAAATTTGAATAATACATGTAACTGGGGTACTATACTATTCTGTTTACTATGTAGGTACCTAGACTATATAAATTACTAATATTGGCAACCTACAAAAATATTGATATAGCATTGCAGGTCATGACGAGTTTAATTGCAGGTCATGACGGACGAGTTTAATCTACTGTTTAAGAGATATTCAAGAAGAATGACGGCATCATTATCATTAGAAAAAACTGTGCTTAGTGAGTACCATGTTATACATTATGATGGTTTTACATTTTTCTATGTAATTATTATCTTTTTATCATCTCTTATATCAATTAACTAGACAATGCGAATTTAATATATAGAATATATAAAAATTCTCTCCGTATCATAGCTATGAGAAGCAAGAATATAAATGTTAAAAATGCATTATAATTTTTAGTAAGACACTGACTTGGTAAGAGACCTACGCTCAATTTTTCAACAAAATGGGATTCGGTGCACGACTTGGCAATTTCTTGGCTAGGATGTTTTGCTGCGGATTACCCGTGAGGACAAGAGACCATTCTTAAGATTATGAAGAATACGAGATGAAAAGAAGATATCCAGTTAATTGCAGGAGAACATACGGGACACCTGTGATGTCCTCAAACTCCAAATCTTCATCAAGAAGATCTTCTTATGGAAGAAGAGAGTAACGAAGAAGAATGTATGACCAATCGCTGCGTATCAGAGCGCTGGAGTAGGACAGGAGATATAGAAGGAGAGACATCATTCCTATTCGTTACGAACATGGGAGGTAAACACGGGGAATAAGGGCACCTGATAATTTGAGAAGAAGTCGCTAAAGAATAAAGGAGACAAGGAACAAGTAATTAAGCTCTAGATCTTCCGCTACGAAGAGCTACCGATCAAGAAACGCAGGATCTCCAATTCTACGGGAAATCGGAACTGTCGGCTCGTCATCTGTGTAGAGGATGTTGAGGAAATTCTCTTTGGAATGAACAGCTTTCTTGGAATAATTATTATTCTAATTATAAACTTTAACAAACATTTTGACTTTCATTAAATAATGGAACGAATGTAAATAATAAATAAAAAAGCAATAAAATTTATAAATATTAGATTGCAAATATAGACCATTTACTTGAAAATATAAAGGCTTTTATTATCCTATACGTATAACTATAATCTGTCTGTCCGTCACACTAACAGTTGGTAATTTTAAAGCAGCTGGTAGTATAGATACGAAACACATTTAAAAGTAAGTCAAATGTTCCTCTCAATTTCCGTAGATTTATGGTAACTCATAATCATTATAAAATCGGAGGGCAGTTAAAATAATGTGTTAAAATACCCTTTGTAAGTTTTTTAAGCAGCTCTTTATTGGAAGCAGACCTCTAATTGAAAGGTTACAAATTAATAACATGGCTGAGACTCAGATATTGGTAGATATTCAAAGCTTATTTATACTCAAGGAACTTTCAGCAATACTAAATTTTACACACTCTACATTCAGCAGAGCAAAGACACAAGAGTTAGGGCAAAGACCTCATATTGCGGCAGAAAGACAGCAATGAGAAATTTTACACACTCTACATTCAGCAGAGCTAAGACACAAGAGTTAGGGTAATGACCTCATATTACGGCAGAAAGACAGCAATGAGAAATTTTACACACTCTACATTCAGCAGAGCTAAGACACGAGAGTTAGGGCAAAGACCTCATATTACGGCAGAAAGACAGCAATGAGAAATTTTACACACTCTACATTCAGCAGAGCTAAGACACGAGAGTTAGGGTAAAGACCTCATATTACGGTAGAAAGACAGCAATGAGAAATTTTACACACTCTACATTCAGCAGAGCAAAGACACGAGAGTTAGGGCAAAGACCTCATATTACGGCAGAAAGACAGCAATGAGAAATTTTACACACTCTACATTCAGCAGAGCTAAGACACGAGAGTTAGGGTAAAGACCTCATATTACGGCAGAAAGACAGCAATGAGAAATTTTACACACTCTACATTCAGCAGAGCTAAGACACGAGAGTTAGGGCAAAGACCTCATATTACGGCAGAAAGACAGCAATGAGAAATTTTACACACTCTACATTCAGCAGAGCTAAGACACGAGAGTTAGGGTAAAGACCTCATATTACGGCAGAAAGACAGCAATGAGAAATTTTACACACTCTACATTCAGCAGAGCTAAGACACGAGAGTTAGGGCAAAGACCTCATATTACGGCAGAAAGACAGCAATGAGAAATTTTACACACTCTACATTCAGCAGAGCTAAGACACAAGAGTTAGGGCAAAGACCTCATATTACGACAGAAAGACAGCAATGAGAAATTTTACACACTCTACATTCAGCAGAGCTAAGACACGAGAGTTAGGGCAAAGACCTCATATTACGGCAGAAAGACAGCAATGAGAAATTTTACACACTCTACATTCAGCAGAGCTAAGACACGAGAGTTAGGGTAAAGACCTCATATTACGGCAGAAAGACAGCAATGAGAAATTTTACACACTCTACATTCAGCAGAGCTAAGACACGAGAGTTAGGGCAAAGACCTCATATTACGGCAGAAAGACAGCAATGAGAAATTTTACACACTCTACATTCAGCAGAGCTAAGACACGAGAGTTAGGGTAAAGACCTCATATTACGGCAGAAAGACAGCAATGAGAAATTTTACACACTCTACATTCAGCAGAGCTAAGACACGAGAGTTAGGGCAAAGACCTCATATTACGGCAGAAAGACAGCAATGAGAAATTTTACACACTCTACATTCAGCAGAGCTAAGACACGAGAGTTAGGGCAAAGACCTCATATTACGGCAGAAAGACAGCAATGAGAAATTTTACACACTCTACATTCAGCAGAGCTAAGACACGAGAGTTAGGGTAGAGACCTCATATTACGGCAGAAAGACAGCAATGAGAAATTTCACACACTCTACATTCCGCAGAGCTAAGACACGAGAGTTAGGGCAAAGACCTCATATTACGGCAGAAAGACAGCAATGAGAAATTTTACACACTCTACATTCATCAGAGCTAAGACACAATAGTTAGGGTAAAGACCTCATATTACGGCAGAAAGACAGCAATGAGAAATTTTACACACTCTACATTCAGCAGAGCTAAGACACAAGAGTTAGGGTACAGACCTCATATTACGACAGAAAGACAGCAATGAGAAATTTTACACACTCTACATTCAGCAGAGCTAAGACACGAGAGTTAGGGTAAAGACCTCATATTACGGCAGAAAGACAGCAATGAGAAATTTTACGCACTCTACATTCAGCAGAGCTTAGACACGAGAGTTAGGGCAAAGACCTCATATTACGGCAGAAAGACAGCAATGAGAAATTTTACACACTCTACATTCAGCAGAGCTAAGACACAAGAGTTAGGGTAAAGACCTCATATTACGGCAGAAAGACAGCAATGAGAAATTTTACACACTCTACATTCAGCAGAGCTAAGACACGAGAGTTAGGGCAAAGACCTCATATTACGGCAGAAAGACAGCAATACTAAATTTTACACACTCTACATTCAGCAGAGCTAAGACACGAGAGTTAGGGCAAAGACCTCATATTACGGCAGAAAGACAGCAATGAGAAATTTTACACACTCTACATTCAGCAGAGCTAAGACACGAGAGTTAGGGCAAAGACCTCATATTACGGCAGAAAGACAGCAATGAGAAATTTTACACACTCTACATTCAGCAGAGCTAAGACACGAGAGTTAGGGCAAAGACCTCATATTACGGCAGAAAGACAGCAATGAGAAATTTTACACACTCTATATTCAGCAGAGCTAAAACACGAGAGTTAGGGTAAAGACCTCATATTACGGCAGAAAGACAGCAATGAGAAATTTTACACACTCTACATTCAGCAGAGCTAAGACACGAGAGTTAGGGCAAAGACCTCATATTACGGCAGAAAGACAGCAATGAGAAATTTTACACACTCTACATTCAGTAGAGCTAAGACACGAGAGTTAGGGCAAAGACCTCATATTACGGCAGAAAGACAGCAATGAGAAATTTTACACACTTTACATTCAGCAGAGCTAAGACACGAGAGTTAGGGCAAAGACCTCATATTACGGCAGAATGACAGCAATGAGAAATTTTACACACTCTACATTCAGCAGAGCTAAGACACGAGAGTTAGGGCAAAGACCTCATATTGCGGCAGAAAGACAGCAATGAGAAATTTTTGGGATTCTACAAAAGATATAAATAGAATTCAGTTAAGAGAATCTGCATACACTAAAGAGATATTTTAGATATGGCATCACAAACCGTATAGGGGGAAGTCTCCATTCATCGACCACTTAAGAGGTTTCCTTCAAAACTATTATTATTGTGTAACTCTCCTCTCTACTAATGCATCCACGGCAGAACCAATTAAAAGATAACATTCAAATCTTTTAAACCACATAAAGTATTATGCAATTCGTTTAGTATAAATTAATCTACATTGAATCAAATATTTTATCTGAAAAACTACAAATATCGACATGTTGAAACCAAATATCGTCATTCATGTTATTACCCATTTATCGTCATGTGTCGATACATGGGTGATATCGTCCTCAGAATAAAATTTTCATTGAACAGTTGTCAGGATGGGGCAAAATTAGGTAGAATGGGGAAAATCAGGTAGAATGAAGGAAAATCATGTAGAATGGGGGAAAATCAGGTAGAACGTAAGAAATTCATGTAGAATGGGGGAAAATCATGAAGAATGGGGGAAAATCAGGTAGAATGAAGGAAAATCATGTAGAATGGGGGAAAATCAGGTAGAATGGGGGAAAATCAGGTAGAATGAAGGAAATTCATGTAGAATGAGGGAAAGTCAGGTAGAATGGGGGAAAATCAATGGAATGGGGTTAAATTAGGTAGAATGGGGAAAATCAGGTAGATTGAAGGAAAATCATGTAGAGAGGGGGAAAATCAGGTAGAATGAAGGAAAATCATGTAGAATGGGAGAAAATTAGGTAGAATGGGGGAAAATCTTGTAGAATGGGGAAAATCAGGTAGAATGGGGGAAAATCAAGTAGAATGGGGGAAAATCAGGTAGAATGGGGGAAAATCAGGCAGAATAGGGGAAAATCAGGTAGAATGGGAGAAAATCAGGTAGAATGGGAGAAAATCAGGTAGAATGAATGAAAATCATGTAGAATGAAGGAAAATCAGGTAGAAAGGGGAATACAGGAAGAATGGGGGTAAATCAGGTAGATTGGGGGAAAATCAGGTAGAATGAAGGAAAATCAGGTAGAATGGGGGAAAATCAGGCAGAATAGGGGAAAATCAGGTAGAATGGGGGAAAATCAGGTAGAATGGGAGAAAATCAGGTAGAATGAAGGAAAATCATGTAGAATGAAGGAAAATCAGGTAGAAGGGGGAATACAGGAAGAATGGGGGTAAATCAGGTAGAATGGGGGAAAATCAGGTAGAATGGGAGAAAATCAGGTAGAATGAAGGAAAATCAGGTAGAATGGGGGAAAATCAGGTAGAAGGGGGAATACAGGAAGAAAGGGGGTAACTTAGGTAGAATTGAGAAAATGAGGTAGAATGGGGGAAAATTAGGTAGAATGGCGGAAATTAAGTAGAATGGGGAAAAAACAGGTAGAATAGGGGAAAATCAGGTAGAATGGGGGTAAATTAGGTAGAATGGGGGAAAATCAGGTTAGAACGGGGGAAAATCAGGTAGAATGGAGGACAACTCGCCGCTAGGACATTTCGCCGCTAGGACAATTCGCCGCTAGGACAAGTCACCGCCAAAACAACTCGCCGTGTGCTTCATGATTTACCGCCGTATACACCATTCATTTATAAAAAATATTTTAAATATAAGCTGCGTGTTTTAAATTTAATATCAAATTTTCTTAGCAGCATTTGAAAATGTTTTCTTTTCCATTTCAAAAGTTAAATATAATGATTTTTTAACTATTATTACTTCTATATTATTATTTCTTCTTAATACCTTTGATGACTTGTAAAAATGACTTTAGTTTAAAACTAGTAGATTAGTGCAAATAAAGGTTATTTAACTACGAAGTCTTAGAATTTCGTTTTAGCTAGGTAGGGTAAAAAATTATATTTACTATCTCCTCTTCATTCTCCTCTTCTAATCGTGAGTGCAGTCACCGCGTGCTTGGTCCCTTTTCATATCATTCCTTGGTAAATGACTGCAACCACGAAGTAGCTCTTCTGCATCCATGAGCTTGTCACCGACTGGTGGTTTTGTCTTTGTTCAAAGAGTCATTTTGCTTTCTGACTTCTTCTTCCTGTCTCTTGTCAACTAGGAAGCCCTTCGTTTCGAATCAGACGTTAAATACTTCTAAATTCATATTAATAGTTCTAATATTCTTTACAGCTTGATATATTCTCACAGATGTAACAAAAGAAATTAATTAATTGAAATAAAGAAATTTGTCAATTACTTTTTTACGTCAGTCTTGAGCTTATAGAAGCAAAATCATTGTTCAAATAAATAATATTTTTAAATATATGAAAATGATGTATACACCGACAAAACATAAATCACGCGGCGAGTTGTCCTCATGGCGAATTGTTCGCGGCGAGTTGTTCGGCGGCAAACTGTCCGGCGGCGAGTTGTCCTAGAACCATCAGCTATATATTAATTATTAATATCACACGCAACTATACAAACATTTCTTGGATAACGTGAACGGCAATACAACAACATGACGTCTAAAACTTGTGAAAATTTTGTACGTTTTATCAAATTAGATGACACTCTTTCTATTCAAATCAAATTTTATTTTTTTACTAACCATTATTTAGATGAACAAGGTATATTGAATAGTATAATCAACTATCCTGATTCTATTATATATGTATAAGTTCCCGCTATACATATAATTACCACCCAAATTAAGTTCTAGTAGGTTGATAAATGGGTAAAAGCTATCTAAGTATGGAAAATTGAATAAACATTGAGAATTGATATATTTACTAACCATTATATGTTCTAAAACAACTATTTAGAAATTGATCAAAATACCATTTATCGTCACCCCATGACGATAAATGGAAAATCAAATCAAATCAAATCTTTATTGAAGAAAAATATGTACAAAGTACAAACATTATTCATCAAGCCTTGTTAGGCCAAATGGGCCTTCAAGGCAACCGTTTACTGATTCTTTTTACTATATAAAAATAAACATTAAAAATGATATGAAGTACAAAAATGATAAAAATAAGCTAGCATAGATTTACAAAATGCGAAATAATATATTTTTTGAAAGTGGATATTGACGTTAATTGCTGTATATTTAGGGGTAAACTATTGAAAAGTGTTGGTGCTATGTAACTAATTGACTTTTGAATGGTAGTTAAACGTTAGAAGATTGGGACTAAATTGTGACAATTTCTGGTGTTATAGGAATGTTCTGTAAAATTGAAGGAATATAAAATTTATAAACATGATCACAACAGTTGAATTTGAAGATATCAGATATTTTAAGTATTGCACAATTTCTGAATATGGGATTCGTGTGGAAAAGATAATCGCTGTTAGTTATTATTCTAATTGCTCTTTTTTGTAATAATTCTATTTTTAAAATATGACACATATTGGTACCTCCCCATATCAAATTACAATACATCAAAAAAGGATACACAAAACTATAATACAAGTTAACTAAAATATAATCAGGTACATAGAAAGATAGCCTATACATTATTTTTACCGACCGTGACAGCTTTGTACAAATGTAATCTATGTGTTTACTGAATCTTAGATCTTTATCAATAATTACTCCCAGATATCTAACATTGTCCGAATAAGGAATCACCTTGCCATCAATATTAACAAAAACTCATCTGATCCACATTCCCTGTTAGTGACAATTAATGCAACAGTCTTTTCGCTTTTCAAAGACAACCTGTAGAAAACCAACCATCTGGAAACCCTCTCAAGTTCAACATTAAACTTCTGAATTAAGGATTCGAACGAATGATCTGACAAACAGACAGTTGTGTCATCTGAAAATAATATTGAATTTAGGCTTCGAGACACTAAAGGGAGATCGTTGACGTATATCAAGAATAGGAGACCTCCAAGAACAGATCCCTGAGGAGCACCCGACTGAACAGTTTTGGAATTAGATAAAAATTTACCTAACTTTACACATTGCTTCCTATCAACCAAATAACTCCTAAACCATTGTAAAGGTAAGCCACGAACACCATAGCGCGACAACTTCTCCAGCAATATCTCATGTTTTACCGTGTCAAAGGCTTTACGTAGGTCAACTAAAAGAGCCATCGAGTGTTGTCTGCTATTAAGTCCCTTGTACATATATATAGTCATGGATAATATAGCATCAGATGTTGACTTTCCTTTCTGGAAACCGAATTGACTAGGTGATATAACAGAATGTTTGATAACAAAATTATATAATCTATCTATCATACATGGAACGTTCAAATAATTTACTCAGAGTAGGCAATATAGATATTGGTCTGTAACAAGACATATCTTGTCTGTTACCACCTTTGAATAAAGGAGTAACACAAGCTAGCTTACAATAATCAGGAAATTCCCCAGAAACAAAAGAAAAATTAATAAGATCTGCAATTTGAGGAGCCAACAACAAACTACAATTCTTTAACGAAGTCACAGGAATACAATCATTTACATTTCTAGAAATCTTCAAGTTAGCTATCATATCAATTACACCACTCTCAGTCACAGAATTAACGAAAAATGAATTATTAAGCCTCTCAATCACTAGTGGTGACTGAACACTCTCACATGGTGGTAACTGACTCTCCAGTACACTAGCAACATTTAGAAAATAATAGTTAAATGCATTAGCCATTTCAGGTATTGAATTTATAATCACATTTGACAATAACAGAGACTTGACATCAAAATTATATTTCTTATTATCCCATCCCGTGTTTTTTTAGTATTCCTCTTATATTCAATAAAATAATTAACAAAGTAATTCCTCTTAGCATCCCTTATATATTTATTAAAGGTATTGCTATAGCCTATATTGAACATTAACATGCCTATCGATCAATCCCAATCTAAACAGTTTAAAATACCGGACTTTTCTCTAATAGCGTCCATAACTTCATTTGTTATCCAGGGTTTACTCAACCGTTTTTCAGATATAAATTTTGTTTTAAGTGGAAAGATGTTATTATACATAGATGAGAGAGTGTCGTTAAAATAAGTAATCCTCGAATTAATGTCATTAAACTGATCGAAATTCCACTGAAAGTCAGACAATAAAGTTTTAAAAATGTTAACATTTTCTTCGTTATGTATTCTAAAGCTAATTTGCCTTTTATCGTTTGTAGACTGTGAATGACCGTTAGGAAATCTTTTTAGGTTTAAAAATATTGGACAGTGGTCAGTCATGTCATAACTAATATCCCGTACATACATGGATAAAAAATTCACCCATATATGATCAATTAATGACAGTTCTATAGAATCACTAGAAGAATAACGTGTAGGTTTATCTAACAAAGATACAAAATGGTAAGATTGAATTAAATTAACTAACTTGAGCCCTCTTTATTGATACCCAAATATCGACACATCAATTTATTTAAAATATTGTTGACCAAATGAATTTTTAATTTCATATTTAAGAAATGCAATTAAGCTCAATTAAAATGTATGAACATTATTTTGAAAAAAAAATTTTGAAGTGTAAAATCGCGCATAACAAATTCTATATATCTAATAAATTTCGGTAGGTTTGTCCTGAATGTACCGTATCGTCATACATATTAACAGTTAAACTGACGCACTAACTGTATTTTCAAAATGAAATTATCAACAAATTTGTAACAATATTAAAAATATATGGAAACATCGAATTGTAAAAACCTACACCATGAAAATGTTTCTAGGTCTTCTTACAGGCGAAACCAACTGAAACGTGACGATAATTGGAGAGGGGCGATACAAGGAGCCCTAACCCTACCACCTTCAAAATTTTGTGTTATGCACTGTAGTATTATTTTCAAGAGGTACACCATGTACCGGTAATTCCGAATAATTAAACACATTGACTACATATGCTCAAAACTCAGTCTAGCCTAACTGACTTTTCCAAAATTAATATTTTTGTTATTGCTTCTGTATGACATGTGCCATGAAAGTGAGAAGAGCTTAGTATCTCTGTGTGTACCTATTGATATTGTCTGTGTGATAAACACGCTGCTATAGATGTGATACACTTTGTCACAATTTAATTCAGGTTTGAAATACTGCAAGTGGTATGTATTTGTACCACTAGGTCTATCAGTAATATACAAAGTGGTACAAATGTGTACCAATACGTAGTCAACGTGATAATCAATCAACAATTAGGTATGCAACCATTCAATACGAAAATAGAATAATTAGAAGAGCTATATAGCTCCGACTATTTTAAATTCACAAATATCAAACAATGAAGAACAAAAACACCTTTTCATACATTAAATATATGAATGGCATTATAGTAGTATATATTTTTTACCTTTTACTGTAAGGTATATTAGTTTTTTTTATAATTCATATTTTTAATAATATAACACTGCGATGTGACTCACCGCTGGGTCACACTTTACTTCCAGTTACTGGGATGAGACTCACCACTGAGTCACACTCAACTTCCAGTTACTGGGATGTGACCCACCACTGGGTCACACTTTACTTCCAGTTACTGCGATGTGACTCACCACTGGGTCACACTTTACTTCCAGTTACTGGGATGTGACCCACCACTGGGTCACACTCAACTTCCAGTTACTGGGATGTGACCCACCACTGGGTCACACTCAACTTCCAGTTACTGGGATGTGATCCACCACTGGGTCACACTCAACTTCCTGTTACTGGGATATGACCCACCACTGGGTCACACTCAACTTCCAGTTACTGCGATGTGACCCACCAATGGGTCACACTCAACTTCCAGTTACTGGGACGTGACCAACCACTGAGTCACACTCAACTTCCAGTTACTGGAATGTGATCCACCACTGGGTCACACTCAACTTCCAGTAACTGGGATGTGACCCACCACTGGGTCACACTCAACTTCCAGTTACTGGGATGTGACCCACCACTGGGTCACACTTTACTTCCAGTTACTGCGATGTGACCTACCAATGGGTCACACTCAACTTCCAGTTACTGGGATGTGACCCACCACTGAGTCACACTCAACTTCCAGTTACTTGAATGTGACCCACCACTGGGTCACATTCAACTTCCAGTTACTGGGATGTGACCCACCACTGAGTCACACTCAACTTCCAGTTACTTGAATGTGACCCACCACTGAGTCACATACATTTATTACTTTAACACTTTATTTATTTCATTCATAAAAATGAGCCTGGCCGCAACTTAATCAATATATTTAGCATGAAAAGTTATTTCTCCAATTGAAATTATTATTTGTATTGTAAATTAATCTTTCTATTAAATTTTAAGTTAAAATATTTTTGTTTGGTTAAATTAGCTTAGGTAAAATAATATACATTCGAGTTTGAATATGTGACTACTGAATATTGTTTCCCCATGATTTTGATATATAAGATCTTTCTATAGGAGGTTACTACATTGAGAGAAGTAACTGTTGTCTTCACGTGTTCTGTATAGCGTCATCTAATACACATCTAATATAAAAAACGCACTGGCCTTTGACCACAGTTTATAGAATAGGGTCTGTGACGTTAAGTATTGCCGGTACCAATAAGTCGTTTATACGTGGTTAAACTGTTCTGGGCCGGTAGACATCCGTGAGGTGGGCCAACGTTGGACCTTTGCTGGCCCAATACAACGAAACTGGCATGACAGCGTTGGCCCAGAGTTTCGTTCTGAATTGGGCCAACGTTGACCCAACATTATATGTTTACTGGGATACTCGTTAATTGTATAAATAATGATTCAGAATTGATAAATATGTAGTTTAGTATGTTATAGATATGTACACACAGAGAAAAAAAGCATATTTTCAAGAAAAACAGTATGCTTTGGCATATTTTCTTTGTAAAATTGCTTCCAAGTGGCTTTGATTAGAGGAGATCTACTTCTTTTGGAAGTATTTTTAGCATATTTCTTCACCAGAAACTAATATTCGATTTATTGCAATGCAGCTTTCTTTTAAGAAAAATTTATCATCTATTCTACACAAATCGTTCACGGATTAAAATAAATATTGTTTCTTTTTATCAATAATGCAAATGAGCTTCCTGAGATTTAATATTTATTTTAAGTTTAAATTTGCAAATATTTTGATATTAATTTCGTTAAATATCCAGTAAACATTACAATGTTGGGCCAATTTAGAACGAAACTCTGGGCAAACGCTGTCATGCTGGTCTCGGTGTATTGGGCCAGCAAAGGCCCGACGTTAGCCCACCTCACGGATGTCCACCAGCTCTGAACAGTATAACCACGTAAAAACGACTTATTAATTGGTACCGGCAATACTTAACGTTGCCGATGAAATGCTATACCTAGTGTTGCATTGGGCTAGTGCAAATCTGACGTTTTGTCAACTCACTGACCCAGTTCTAGCAAATGACTCATAAATGTCTTATGAATAACTTATAAACGTCTTATTAATGAATTATAAACCTGTTATTGATACATAATGTTGCCGATGTAACACCTGTCTACGGCCTGTGTTATTTAATATTAGATGTGCATTACGCCATACAGAACACGTGAAGACAACAGTTACTTCTCACAATGTAGTAACCGACCTATAAATACATCTTATATATAAAAATCAAGGGGAAACAATATACAAATTAGTTTCCTATTCAAATTCAAACATATATTATTTTATTTATGCTAATTTAACCAAATAATAATATCTTACATTTTATTTGAATGAAAAGTTTAATTTACAACCTGAAAAAATTATTTCAATCGGAAAAATAACTTTTTATACTAAACATATGAATAACTAGCGGCCAGGCTCATTTTTATGATTGAAATAAATAATGGGTTAAAATAAAAATTGAAGGGATAACAGGCCCATTTTTTACCAAATTGCCAGAAACGGCTACAATTCCAAATATATACCTAATTGAGGTATTAATTTGGCTATTTGGTGTGATTAGATCGTTTGCACCTAATCTCTCTGATTGTCTGGCGATAACTGCCAAATAGAACTGGTTGACCAGTATAATAAATATACTGGTACATCAAAAAATCACTGGATTGTTAACCAATGTTTCCCTTCATTGGGCCAGTGCTGTTTGGCAACCATTGGCGTAATCTCGTTTACCATACATTGGCCCAGTATGCAATAGCATTGGCGTGCCAATGACCGATCGTCCCTTTACTTTGCCAACGTTTACCGACGTTAGCCCGATAGTGCAATGTTATCAGGGTATTCGAATTAATTGATGAGTTAGGATTTTCTTTCCAATAGACCTAAAATAGCCAGGTCTTTAATATATTACAGTATGGTAACCTAAGCAAAACCATTTCGTATGAACACACATAAAATGTGCACTCATCGATTAAGTTATAAAATTAGATATGATAATCGGGTTTACTGGATCTTTATTAATTACGAAATTAGGATATCTTTCAACATTAACTCCGTTGCATAATTCGCTTTAAATAATGAGCAACAAGTATTTTAAAAATGGAATTGAAGTAGCAACATACTAATGGGTAGATGTGTTTCATATGACAATAATTCATCTTGTAGCTAAAGTTCTCAACAGGTGATGTAAGATGTGAGAATTTAATTTGCTGTTTTTGATCCAGAAACTCACTGAACCTCAAACCAAATATTCTGCATATGACAGAGAATTATTAGCTGCCTATCATTCTGTTTTGCATTTTAAACACCTGATTGAAGGAAGAGATGTCCTTTTATTAACAGATCATAAGCCTTTAGTTAGTGCATTTAAAAGTAGAATTTTAGCTAAATCAGACAGACAACAGCAACATCTCTCCCTTCTATCAGAATTCATTCATGATGTTCAACACATCAAGGGTGAATCTAATGTAGTTGCTGATTGCCTATCACGAGTATGTAATGAAATAACTTTAGATATATGTGATCTTCCCATAATATCAGAGCAGCAACTAGTTGATGATGAAATGTCGGACATCAGAGACTCTCTCACAGAATTTGAGATAAACAAAGATAGTAGTGTTTTCTGTGATTGCAGTCTACCTTGCCCTAGACCTTACATTCCTAAATTATCTCGCAAATTAGTCTTCGATAATTTTCATAATCTTGCACATTCAGGCGTTAAATCTTCCCTCAAGTTAATTAAAAGTAGATACTTTTGGCCTGGAATGGATAGAGACATTAGAGTATGGTGTCGTGAATGTTCATCATGTCAAGAATCAAAGATTCACCGCCATACTAAATCCCCAATTGAGCCATTTTCCCTTCCATCTCCTAGATTTCAAACAGTTCATATAGATATAGTAGGTCTTCTGCCTGCTGTAAATAAATCTAATTCACCTTATCCAAGTCCATATCGATATCTTTTAACAATGATCGATAGAACAACAAGGTGGATGGAAGCGGTCCCACTTACCGACATTTCGGCATTAACAGTTACCTCTGCCTTTCTAGAAACTTGGATATCACGTTTTGGTGTTCCCCTTCATGTCCTCACAGATAGAGGAAGCCAATTTGAAAGCGAATTGTTCTTAGAACTGTCTAAATTAACTGGCTTTTACAGATTAAGAACAACTTCATATCACCCTCAAACAAATGGTAACTGTGAAAGACTACATAGATCTTTAAAAACTGCTATAATTGCCAGAAAGCAGTCATGGTTAGACGCTTTACCAATTGTTCTCTTAGCATTGCGTTCTATTCCTAATGAGTTTAATTTTTCTCCATTTACAGCCATGACTGGAACTAATATTTTAATGCCTAAACTACTAATTTCTAAAAACAATTCAACCCCTTACAACCATGATGAGATATCCAAGTTAGCCAAAGAAATGTCCTTACTTGATATAGATAATCTTTCCTCTGGAAAAATCCATCCTAATAGCTCTAAGTCTTATATTCCAAATGATTTAAAAACTTGCAAGTTTGGCTGAGAACAGATCGTATCCGCAAACCTTTGGAAGCGCCATATTCTGGTCCTTAAAAAGTTTTGAGGCGATCTAACAAACATTTCACAATTGAATTAATGAACAAATCTCACTCGACTGTTTCTATAGACAGATTAAAGCCTTGCCGTACTCCTCTTCCACTAGAAAAAGCCTCAGCAAAACAGAAGAATCAGATTCTGACTCTGGTTAAGCACCAAATTGAGAGTCTGGTCCTGAAATCGACCCAATAAAACCTCCAGCTGTAACACGAACTCGTTCCGGTAGATCTGTTAAATTTTTACGTGATAATTCATATCACTATTTTTGAATAAATTGCATTTTGTAGCTCCGCTACCGGATGGGGAACTGTTGTAGTGATTACATTAATCTTTTAAATTTATTCATAATATTTCTGCTTTCTTTTGATTACAATAAAAACTATAAATATATACCAATTAAAATCTAATCTAAATAATAAAATAATTTCTTTCTTTTATTACACATTTTATGTTCATCTTTTATTTAAATTCAAATATCAAATTAGGCTGATGCAATCGACATTCCGATTGCATCATTCTGAAGTTTCTGGAAGATATTTTAACCGTTTATTTATAAGATATTTAGTACAATGTTTAAATCTTAATATTAGAACTTTTGCTTTTTCAAAATACTCTATATTAATTAAATTACTATTTTTGTTAGTTTAACTATGTAAAACTGATGTATTAGATTCATTTATTCATTTAATATTAATTATCTTAAGGAAACTTTCCATGAAGTAATCAAAACTTGAGTTTGATTGAGCCGTTAACCGGAAAGAGAGACACTTCAACCCGAGATCTTGTCACGCGCAGACTTATAATAAAATTGTTGCCTACAACGCTTTCATTCCCCAGCCTACTAAGTTTATTTTATTTTGTGTGTGGTTAGAAACTAATTAATAAATACAAATAACAGTAAATTAAAACCATCTACCCCACAGACTACCTAGGTTCTCTGAAATTAAAAAAAAGTATATTCTATGTATTTATTCTAAAATGCAATACCTAATAACTAATTAGTATGTAGGAAGGATTATTTGGATAGCAATTTAAACAGAAAAATAAAAATTGCCTAAAGAATTTGTGGATGCAGCTCTTAGTAACAACTTGAAGTTGTCGTACCATTTTTTATTCGTTTAACCTGTTATAGTCTACGAACCTTGTCCGTGACAGCTTTAATATTTAGACAATAAATACCACTTTTATTAAAGCGGGAGTAATTAAAGTGGGGCCTGCTTGCATATAAATTTTTTATTATTAAAATGTATATAGATTGACACAGTGGTGGCGTTTCAGAGCACAGAACTGCAGGCCCACGTTCGATACTCAGACACATAACTTCATTTCTACCCATTTAATTTATATATACAGGGTGCGGAGAAAGTCCCCGATCATATAAAAATGTTAATATAATGAGCTGTGATGGATGAAATAAAATCAAACTTATCACACACTATCTCAATAAACCCATTTAACAGTTCTACCAATTATTTTTCAATATGACAACCATTGTGTAACAGGAAACTACAAACAGAGGGTAAATTAAGTACTCGATTCTTTGATAATAGTATATTAATAAATCTTATCATAGATTATCTGCAAGTACAACACCTAAGTTAATTATTAATAATAGATAAGGTACATATGGTCAAGTTTGTACGTCAGACTATTGGAGACAATACTGTGAGTCTAAACTCAGTCGTAAATCACAGAAAAGGGGAAAGTAGAGAGAATAAGAGGAAGGCTGTAACTAAGACCTGTTGGTTAATCACTGATTTTTACCGTAAATCTGTGCGTCCATCCAATCAATAATTACAGAAAAGGGAAAAAGTAATTTTGACCTTAGCCAAGGATTACTGAAAAGAGGGGAGATAAGTAAAGTAATTTTGACCTCAGCCAAGGATTACTGAAAAGATGGGAGAAAAAGATGTAACTTTGACCTCAGCCAAGAATTACCGAAAAGAGGGGAGATAAAGATGTAATTTTGACCTCAGCCATGAATTACTGAAAAGAGGGGAGAAAAAGATGTAACTTTGACCTCAGCCAAGAATTACTGAAAAGAGGGGAGAAAAAAAAGATGTAACTTTGACCTCAGCCAAGAATTACCGAAAAGAGGGGATATAAAGATGTAATTTTGACCTCAGCCAAGAATTACCGAAAAGAGGGGAGGAAAAGATGTAACTTTGACCTCAGCCAAGAATTACCGAAAAGAGGGGAGAAAAAGATGTAACTTTGACCTCAGCCAAGAATTACCGAAAAGAGGGGAGATAAAGATGTAACTTTAACCTCAGCCAAGAATTACCGAAAAGAGGGGAGATAAAGATGTAACTTTGACCTCAGCCAAGAATTACTGTAAGGAGGGGAGAGAAAAAAGAGAAAAGGTACTTCAATTCCAATAACCTTTGAGGGATAAGTATTTCAACTTATTTTCCTAAATTAAGATTCCAAAATCTGGAGTGATATCCTATTCAGACTGTGAAGAAATAATGAGATTACATCTCATTTTAATAAAATCCTAATTACATATATAATAATCAAAGACATATTTTATTACAATGAACATCTATGATGTAACACTAAAATAAATAATAAATATACAAAAAATAATATATATGATATAAAAAAATGATATAAGACATTCGAAAACATATTTTAAGGGTAACTAGCCTATTTATTAGGTTAATCTTTTTCGTATGGCATCAACGAATTTATGTATAAATATTACCTAATAGGTAATATGAGTACTTGCAAAAATATAATAAAGTATATAACAATATTCTTAGATATATTATCACATGTAAAGGGTATCTTAAGTCATTATAAATAGTTAAATAGCATTTAACTGATGCACAGAATATACCTAGCATTTTTACTAAAAACTTCCAATTACAAACAAGATTATTAATTTTTCTACATTACATTTAATCTAAAGACTTAATGCAAGTTTCTGAAACCTAATATAAATGAATATCTTTAGTGACATACATTTTAATAGTTTTTATAATAGTTTAATAAACTTTGGATAGATGCGCACAAAAGGTGCGCATGAAATCGACTGATCTTTTAAGCTAATAATGTGGTCTTTATTATGTATATTAGCTTGTTATGGAAAATTTATTATTAAATACAGTTTATATATTAACTTTAAAGTAGTTTTACATTATTTAATAGATTGAGCAATGATTATTGACTATATAAAGAAGGAATTAATAAGAGTGTTATAAAGTAATATGTTAAATACTTTCAGTCATTTTAAGTGCATTACTCGGTTAATTAAATAGATTCACCACATAGGTGGCATGTGTGTTATGACTTATGGAACCTAATTCACTCAATTATTATTTAAAGTAGAGCTAGTTTAATATGGTTGTTAATAGTTAAAATGATTATATGTAATATTCTAAAGTATTTTAATTTAGTAATGAAAATAAACAAAAAAATAAATGTTGAAAATTTGACGTCCGTTACACTCTCCCCAACTTAAAATTTGCTGTCCCAGCAAAACAAAAAATAATGAAATGATAGATAATCTATGCACTTTACATATAAAAAAAAACTTATTTACGTCTCTCAATATTATACTAACTGCCAGTCTATTCACCTAAATCTCAAAAACTAAACTTCGTATTTTATAATGAAACTTAACCTAATTTAACAAAAAAACTACCTCATAATAACGAAACACATAACTTAATAATATTCTTAATATACTCAAATGCAGCTGATTTGAAGATTTGCCAGTCTTCTTGGATCAAGCGTTAGATGTAGGATCTCCAAGATGATCCTCAAGATGGTAATCAGCACTGCTGTCCGATGCGCTGATAAATCTCCCAACATTTGGTCCCAATCTTCTTCGTATGACAGACTTGTACCTTTCAGTCGTCTGGCTTTGTGAATTTTCATGATTCCAGATGAAACAATTGGATCAAGAGAACGTTTGACAAATTCGATTCGTCTGCCTTCTACTGTTGAGTAATTCTCCTCAGATGAAGGATGTGATGATGCTTTAACAAATGTGTCACAGTCACCTTCCACTTTCAGTGAAGTTTCTGGATGATCTTGAAAATACATTTGATTCATCAATGTATCGAGAACTTCATGGTAATTGAATCTTGGTTCACAGTGGTCATCATCACTCTGTTCGAGTACAGTATGTGTTGAACACGAGTCAATTGAATCGTCATCATTAAGAAGAGATGGACTAACAATTGTGCCTGTGTCGCCTTCCACTTTCAGTGAAGTTTCGGCTCGATCTTCAGGACACTCTTGATTTATTGAAATCTCATGAACTCGATGGCAATTGAGACTTGATTCACAGTTGCCAACATCAAACTCTTTGATTGCAGTAATTGGTGTGCACGAGACATTTGAATCGTCTTCATTTGAAAATGCATACAGATTACTACAAGCAGGTGCAATTTTCTCAAAATTGCTTTCTTTGACAAACAAGGTAGAAATATCAAGCGACTCCTCATCAACACGAGGAGACGATTCGAAGATTAATGAATGGAACATTTTTTCATTCTGAGCATCAATTAGCTTTTTGAGAGGAGAACTGTCTCCAAACAACGGATCAGTTTCACTGCAGTCTGTATCAGGTCTCTGGGAATCATCCTCATTAGATGAAGCAGCAATAACGGCAAACTCGTGAAATATTTCACTATGCATGAGAGATGGAACATCTTTGTCTTCAGGTTCGTCGTCACTATTATCATCGCTTGATATGTAATAAGGATCACAGTTTTCTTCATACTGTCGAACGTCATTGACTTGGAACTTCGGATTTTCATAATCAAATTCTTGGAAATCAAAGTCAACTCCTCTACTCAGTAAAGTAGCTGATTGCACAGATATGTAATTTGCTAAATCACACAAACTTCCAGAATCTCTCTGATCTGCTCTGTCCATAAGAACAGGAGGAAGACCTCTAATGAAATAGTCTATAGCCATTAATTCAGCATGTTCTTCAGCACCCGGCCAAGCTTTGTTGGCAAGGTCAAAACAAGATGCAGCGAAGTCTAAGATTTCTTCATCTTGATCCCATTTAAGGCTCTCTAATTTAATCCGGGAAATTCTTTTTTCTTCTGAAGAATTTCTTCTTAGTAAAATAGTTAAAACATCGCTCCAACTATTTATTGAATCTCTCACAAGACGTACTCTTCGTCTACTGTTACTGTTGAGATATGCAAGAAAAACTTTAATCTTTTCATCATCATCTATTGCAAAAACAGAGCAATAATCCTCGTAATATTCGACGTAGTCATGAAGACTTTCGTTTTCTCTTTGGGTACGAGCCCCAAACTTAATTTCAAAGCGTCTATATGGTGCCATTTTAGTTGAGGGTTCTAGAATAATACATTCTGCATTCTTTCCTGCTTATGACACAGGAGAAGGATCACAGGTACTTTTTCCAATGAAGGTGCAACAGTATCGGGTAAATTGGCAGTGATGCCGGTTAGATACCTAATATGCTCTGAGCAACCTTATCCTGTCTACAGCGCCAAAAAAAAATTTACCCACTCTGTATGTAACAGGAAACTACAAACAGAGGGTAAATTAAGTACTCGATTCTTTGATAATAGTATATTAATAAATCTTATCATAGATTATCTGCAAGTACAACACCTAAGTTAATTATTAATAATAGATAAGGTACATATGGTCAAGTTTGTACGTCAGACTATTGGAGACAATACTGTGAGTCTAAACTCAGTCGTAAATCACAGAAAAGGGGAAAGTAGAGAGAATAAGAGGAAGGCTGTAACTAAGACCTGTTGGTTAATCACTGATTTTTAACGTAAATCTGTGCGTCCATCCAATCAATAATTACAGAAAAGGGAAAAAGTAATTTTGACCTTAGCCAAGGATTACTGAAAAGAGGGGAGAAAAAGATGTAACCTTGACCTCAGCCAAGAATTACCGAAAAGAGGGGAGATAAAGATGTAATTTTGACCTCAGCCATGAATTACTGAAAAGAGGGGAGGAAAAGATGTAACTTTGACCTCAGCCAAGAATTACTGAAAAGAGGGGAGAAAAAGATGTAACTTTGACCTCAGCCAAGAATTACCGAAAAGAGGGGAGATAAAGATGTAATTTTGACCTCAGCCAAGAATTACTGAAAAGAGGGGAGAAAAAGATGTAACTTTGACCTCAGCCAAGAATTACTGAAAAGAGGGGAGAAAAAGATGTAACTTTGACCTCAGCCAAGAATTACCGAAAAGAGGGGAGATAAAGATGTAATTTTGACCTCAGCCAAGAATTACTGAAAAGAGGGGAGAAAAAGATGTAACTTTGACCTCAGCCAAGAATTACTGAAAAGAGGGGAGAAAAAGATGTAACTTTGACCTCAGCCAAGAATTACCGAAAAGAGGGGAGATAAAGATGTAATTTTGACCTCAGCCAAGAATTACTGAAAAGAGGGGAGAAAAAGATGTAACTTTGACCTCAGCCAAGAATTACCGAAAAGAGGGGAGATAAAGATGTAATTTTGACCTCAGCCAAGAATTACAGAAAAGAGGGGAGAAAAAACAGAGAAAAGTTACTTCAATTCCAATAGCCTTTGAGGTATAAGTATTCCAACTTATTTTCCTAAATTTAGATTTCAAAATCTGGACGGATATCCTATTCAGACTGTGAAGAAATAATGAGATTACATCTCATTTTAATAAAATCCTAATTACATATATAATAATCAAAGACATATTTTATTACAATGAACATCTATGATGTAACACTAAAATAAATAATAAATACACAAAAAATAACATATATGATATAAATAAATGATACAAGACATTTGAAAACAAATTTCATGGGTAACTAATCTATTTACTTGGTTTATCTTTTTCATATTGCATCAAAGAATTTCGGGGTAAATATTGCCTAACAGGTGATATGAGTACTTACAAAAATATAATAAAATATATAACAATATTCTTAGATATATTATCACATGTAAAGGGTATATTAAGTCATTATAAATAGTTAAATAGCATTTAACTTATGCACAGAATAAACCTAGCATTTTTACTAAAAACTTCCAATTACAAACAAGATGATTAATTTTTCTACATTACATTTAATCTAAAGATTTAATACAAGTTTATGAAACCTAATATAAATAAATATCTTTAGTGACATACATTTTAATAGTTTTTATAATAGTTAATAAACTTTTCTGTGATTAAGGGTCATATTTCCTTGTATCTAAAGGAATGTCCTTTAGTTAAGCTAATGACTAGAAAATAATAGAAATCAACATACAATTTAATCAGACAAGTAATAGAAATATAAATAGGTTAAATTTAGAAGGCATCTAATTATGCAAATGGTTTTAGTAAGGCAATAGTTAATATTATTTACATAATTCCACTGAATGTTCTCACCTCTTGAACTGACGCTGGCTTGTTAGGGATTATTGCCAGATTCACAATATTTTAATAGTTATATTTAAATAGAAACTTATACTAGTTTTTGAGGTTCATAATTTGACTAAAAGATTAATGAATGCATATTGAAGTTTTTGAATATAAATTTTGATCATTAGAGCAAGTATGAAGGAAATTATTAGTTATTAAAGTTTGTTACAGTGACCATGAGTGTGCGTGCGTGTTTTGTTCAAATAATTGTTAGTACAAAACATCTGGTCAAATATAAGGTATTAATGACATTTATGTACTCTAAATATAAATATTATAATATTAATCTATATATTATACTATTCTTATACATATTTATCCTATTAACAATCATTTAACTGTCTTAACTATCTTCTCGACGGCGGGGGGAGATAGCTGCGCACAAAAGGTGCGCATGAAATCGACTGGTCTTTTAAGTTAATAATATGGTCTATATTATCTACATCAGCTTGTTATGGAACATTTATTATTAAATATAGTCTATATACTAACCTTATAGTAGTTTTACATTATTTAATAGATTGAGCAATGATTGTTGACTATATAAAGAAGGAATTACTATTAGTGTTATAAAGTAATTTGTTAACTACTCTCAGTCATTCTGAGTGCGGTACTCGGTTAGTTATTTAAAGTTTACCACTTTGATATACAAATGGCATATGTTTTATAACATCTAATTGATTCATTTAATAATGTGGAAATAGTTTAAAAAGTTTGAAAAATATAGAATGATTATATTTAATATTTTAAAGTGTTTGATAAATATTTTAATTTAATAATGAAAATAAACAAAAAATATATTGAAAATTTGACGTCCGTTACAATTGGCAGCGATTACCCTCTCGAGTCTACCTCTGAAGCTCTTTACTGCGGCACGGAACGTTTCTTGAGGAATTTTGGCCCATTGTCGCTCGAGAGACTTCTTCCGAGTTTCCGTAGTATCATGAGCTGTAGCGCACGCTTCTTTCTCCAAGATGAACCACACACAAAAGTCCAGAGGGTTCAGGTCCGGCGATTAAGAAGGCCACAATTCCTTCCTCCAAAACGCAGGAAAGTGACGCTCACACCAATCCTGAGTTTTGTTCGCTGTGTGCGAGGGCGTACCGTCCTGTTGAAAGGTAAACGGCCTGTCCTGGAGTCAAAATATCCTCGATAACGACTTTGCATTAACTTTAGTGCATTCTTTGACAAAAATGAGAGGAGATCTCCAACTCTCAGAGATGGCAGCCCACACCATCACAGAGGCAGGCTTTTGGCAAAGGAACACAGTCTTTACGGATGAAGGGATACTGTCAGCACTTTTTGCCAAAATTTTGTCGTTCTGGGAGTTGAATTTGGCCTCCTCAGTGAACATTTTCTCATCCGAAAACACGATCTCACCAGCTTGCGTGCCATCTTTCATTGCATTCAAAAGAATCTTTGATCAGTCCAGCCTATTTTGTTTCTGCAAGTCTGTGAGCTGTTGCATGTTGGTCATTTTGAAGGGGGACAACTTGAGGTCTTCTTTGACGATGGTTCTCACATTTTTTTCTTCAATATCCGTACTCTTAGCCATCTTTCTCATGCTTCGCTTGGGGTATTTCTTATCCGCTCCCTAATGGCTTTGATTTTGGCTGGAGTGTGTGCGGTGCGAGGTCGTCCACACCTTGGTCGATCAACTGTTGTCTCAAGTTCTTAGTAGCGTTTAACAGCATGTCTAACAGTCGATTTCGGTGCTTTTAACAGCTTAACAATCTCTGGGTTTGTCTTCCCCGCGCAGTGTAGCTGAATAATAGCCTCACGTTGACTCATTTTTACAAAAGACAATGTAAATTTATCAAAATTTAGACCTGGAACATTAAAGTATATGATTATAGGAAGAGAAGGAGATATAAATGGATGAATTCAGTAAATAAATACCATCTTTAATTTAAAGAATAAAATTTGATCGGGGACTTTCTCCGCATCCTGTGTAGCATTAAGAAAATTGATATGCCCCCAAACGTAAATTGCACTCTATGTAATAAAGTAGAAGTAGGTAAGAAATACAGTTCGATATTTTAACTTTCTACAGAAAATATATCATCAATATAGATATATATTTGACATCGAATTCGCTGTCTACTTCGTAACTGAAACGCATTCGTTTCTATGCGTCATTTAGAAAGAGTCTTGATACAGTATAATGGTATCAAATTAGTTCCCAAATATCTTCAATTTAGATATGTTTTTATATCTAAAACGCTTTCATTTAAATCTCTTTTTAATTTATTTGAATGTCGCATCACTAATCTAAAATTGTATCTGAACGATACAGAGAGATCGATTTTGTTTATTTTGTCTACATCGAAAGTGTAGACACTTACGTGGTATCGTTAGAAATGTAGTTTATACTACTATGTTTGCGAGGATGTATATAAATGACAAGCGTAATTATGATAAATGATAATTAATGAAACATTAATTTTTATCACACAGATTGAATCAAATTTGATGTCTTACACTCATTCTTATCCTCACAGCTGCCAAATATCATCATAATGTTGCAATTTAAAGGTCCCCTGCAAGCAATTTTTTCTTATTGTTTCAACCAGTGAAGCTAATGTTTCTTGTCATTTTTCTGCAAAACATATCAAATTTGACAGCATATTTTCAATTACAACATATTTTCAATTTTATATGCTTTTAAAGATTTATATAATCAAAACTCTATAATATACCTACTGTATACTTACTAATTTCCAGTCTGAAGATAAAGAATGTACACCATTTCTTTTCATTGTCAACTAGGTATTAGGTATAAATCGTATAATAAATACATTTACTATTATTGTATAGGTATCTAATTTGATTAACTTATTAAAGAAACGTTTATATACTTAAGGAAAAAATTAATATCTTAAACGAAGGCCGAAAACGCATTTTGTTTATGAAAATTCAAATTTGAAATAAAACTAAGAGTGTACAATCTTCTTTTTCAGCGTCAAGTTAGTGATTCGTACAATTGTTGCACTCAGAGTATTAAAAACTTTAAAAGCAAATAATGAAATATATAATGAACCAAATTTTATGCTTTTGCAGAATAATGATCGTAGACCTTAGTTCTATAATATTATGTAATAATTAATAATGTTGAATTACCGTGTTGGCATCCAATGTCAGTCAGCTTCAGCAACTACAGTTTCACTGAAATTAGCGATTCATTGTTATTTAGGAAGCTGGAGTAGTAAATGAAAATAGAATCAGTAACTGGAATATGAGTGTGACCCAGTGGTGGGTCACATCCCAGTAACTGGAATATGAGTCTGACCCAGTGGTGGGTCACATCCCAGTAACTGGAATATGAGTCTGACCCAGTGGTGGGTCACATCCCAGTAACTGGAATATGAGTCTGACCCAGTGGTGGGTCACATCCCAGTAACTGGAATATGAGTCTGACCCAGTGGTGGGTCACATCCCAGTAACTGGAATATGAGTCTGACCCAGTGGTGGGTCACATCCCAGTAACTGGAATATGAGTGTGACCCAGTGGTGGGTCACATCCCAGTAACTGGAATATGAGTCTGACCCAGTGGTGGGTCACATCCCAGTAACTGGAATATGAGTCTGACCCAGTGGTGGGTCACATCCCAGTAACTGGAATATGAGTCTGACCCAGTGGTGGGTCACATCCCAGTAACTGGAATATGAGTCTGACCCAGTGGTGGGTCACATCCCAGTAACTGGAATATGAGTCTGACCCAGTGGTGGGTCACATCCCAGTAACTGGAATATGAGTCTGACCCAGTGGTGGGTCACATCCCAGTAACTGGAATATGAGTCTGACCCAGTGGTGGGTCACATCCCAGTAACTGGAATATGAGTCTGACCCAGTGGTGGGTCACATCCCAGTAACTGGAATATGAGTCTGACCCAGTGGTGGGTCACATCCCAGTAACTGGAATATGAGTCTGACCCAGTGGTGGGTCACATCCCAGTAACTGGAATATGAGTCTGACCCAGTGGTGGGTCACATCCCAGTAACTGGAATATGAGTCTGACCCAGTGGTGGGTCACATCCCAGTAACTGGAATATGAGTCTGACCCAGTGGTGGGTCACATCCCAGTAACTGGAATATGAGTCTGACCCAGTGGTGGGTCACATCCCAGTAACTGAAATATGAGTCTGACCCAGTGGTGGGTCACATCCCAGTAACTGGAATATGAGTCTGACCCAGTGGTGGGTCACATCCCAGTAACTGGAATATGAGTCTGACCCAGTGGTGGGTCACATCCCAGTAACTGAAATATGAGTCTGACCCAGTGGTGGGTCACATCCCAGTAACTGGAATATGAGTGTGACCCAGTGGTGGGTCACATCCCAGTAACTGGAATATGAGTCTGACCCAGTGGTGGGTCACATCTCAGTAACTGGAATATGAGTCTGACCCAGTGGTGGGTCACATCCCAGTAACTGAAATATGAGTCTGACCCAGTGGTGGGTCACATCCCAGTAACTGGAATATGAGTCTGACCCAGTGGTGGGTCACATCCCAGTAACTGGAATATGAGTCTGACCCAGTGGTGGGTCACATCCCAGTAACTGAAGTTGAGTGTGACCCAGTGGTGGGTCACATCACAGTGACTGAAGTTGAGTGTGACCCAGTGGTGGGTCACATCACAGTGACTGAAGTTGAGTGTGACTCTGTGGTGGGTCACATCGCAGGAAACTATTAGAAATTAAACTGCACATAATAATGTTGAATTATTAAATCTTTACGTAATTATTATTATAATTATAAAATATAAAACTATTATAACTGTAAAATGTAAATAATATAAACTACTATAATGCTATTCATATATTTAATGTATGAAACACAAATTTTGAAGATGGCATACGGTTTGTGATGCCATATCTAAAATATCTTTTTAGTGTATGCGGCCTCTTTTAACTGAGTTCTATTTATATCTTTTTGTAGAATCCCAAAAATTTCTCATTGCTGTCTTTCTGCCGCAATATGAGGTCTTTACCCTAACTCTTGTGTCTTTGCTCTGCTGAATGTAGAGTGTGTAAAATTTCTCATTGTTGTCTTTCTGCCGTAATATGAGGTCTTTACCCTAACTCTTGTGTCTTAGCTCTTCTGAATGTAGAGTGTGTAAAATTTAGTATTGCTGAAAGTTCCTTGAGTATAAGCTTTGAATACCTACCAATATCTGAGCCTCTGCCATGTTATTAATTTGTAACCTTTCCATTAAAGGTCTACTTCCAATAAAGAGCTGCTTAAAAAACTTACAAAGCGTGTTTTAACACATTATTTTACCTACCCTCCGTTTTTATCATAACTATGCGTCACCATAAATCTACGGAAATTGAGAGGACCATTTGACTTACTTTTAAATGTGTTTCGTATCTGTACTACCAGCTGCTTTAAAATTACCAACCGTTAGTGTGACAGACAGACAGATTATAGTTGCACTTAATGCTTTAATTATTATGCTGCCTAGTGAATGGTTTATTTACTGTGATGGGTGAGGACGAGAATGAGTTGAGTGAAATGCCAAGAGAGATGAACGATTCTTATCCTACCATTATTAGATCGGCGTATTATTCTGTGTCAGAGTTTAATAAGACCTATGGTAGTAATGAAAGAAATTTGAAGTTGATGCACATTAACATTCGCTCTTTATATCCAAAAATGGATGAGATTACATGTTTTTTGCAAACACCTAATTTGAATTTCGATTTAGTTTGTTTTTCTTACTCTTGGTTAAACGATGCATCGGTCAATTTGGTGGATTTCAGTGGATACAGTCCACACCACGTGGTGAGGAGTGATGGGAGGTTTTGAGTGAACGGTAATTGAGGAGTTGTGCTATTGTGATGATTCTATGGAGTGCTTATCTGTTAGTGTAGCTAAAATTGACAAAAAAATGGTTGTTGGTGTGATATACAGACCGCCCAATTGTGAAACTGACCTCTTCCTAAATATGCTAGAAAATGTTTTACATAGTTTGTCATCTATATCTACTCATTCAGTGCACATATGTGGAGATTTTAACTATAATCTTTTGAATGTTAACGGTGATGCAAATTGTCTTAATTTCCTAAATATGATGTTTCAACATTTTTATAATCCGTTAATCACAAAACCAACAAGAATATCTGAAAATAGTTGCACACTAATTGATAATATATTCTCCACAGATGTGTCTGATAGCAGTTCAGGAATTATACCTTGTGATATGTCCGATCATTGTTTAGTTTTTTCAGTCACTCATAATTTGTTTTCATTTCAACATCAGGCATCAACTACTGTTTCCTATAGACTTCATAATAACGAATCATTATCTAATTTGTGCCATGCAATTAATGATCATGACTTTTCTTCTGTCATTCAATGTGATGGGGTTGATGAGGGTATATCTGACTTTGATAGTAAAATAATGCAAATTTATAATCATCATTGTCCAATAAAAACTAAAACTGTGTCTTATAAAAATTTAGCCAAACCTTGGATAGATGGTGTAATGCCTCCAGCATAAATAAGATTTTAAATTGGTGAATGTGGGGAGTGAATTCTTGACAACGAGCATAGGGTAGATTTATTTCTTATACTCTTGCTACAGATGCTGTATCTAAAATTGTAATAAAATGCGAATTACTCAGAGATAAAAGCATATAAAAATATCACAGTAAAATGGCTACATAAACATTAAACTTACCAAAACATAATCAACTCCCAATAGAACAAACACCATATACGTGTAACTAGCACGATGACAACAGAGAAAAGAAAGTTTATTATATAAAGTACAGATTATTGTACTCGCTGTATCACCTACTAATTAGTGCCCTAGATGGCGCTTTATACCAATGAATAACTAGATTTATATTAATTCTTACACCGGCCCACCTTTATGGCACTGCCGTAAATAAATTTCCTAATTTCCCAAGACACTATAATATGGTAAATTCATATACTTTATTAAACGTAACTGCTTAAAAACTATGTACAAGAATTAAAAAAAAATACAAAAATATATTATTCAGACATGAGATATATAAGTTTATTGACTGGACGAACAATTTCTGTGCATTCCGGAGATGTCCCCATTGAACTTCTCTTTGTTGCTTTCAGTCTGACTCTCCGAATTCGTCCGTCATGGCTCGACATTTCCTCAATTACTCTGCCCAGGCACCAATTATTTCTGGGTAGCATCTTGTCTGAAATCAGCACCAAATCTCCACACTTTAATGATCGCTTATCTTTAGTCCACTTCTGACGTTGAGCTAATAGAGACAGATATTCGCGCCGCCAACGCAACCAAAATCTTTCGGCCAAGCTCTGAGCTCTCTTCCAGATGCTCTTCAGTCCATCAAAGTGTTTCGCATCACCAGAATCGAAGTCGGAATTGGGTGTTAACAGCAGAAGGTGGTTTGGAGTTAAGGCTCGAAGATCCGATACGTCATCAGAAAGAGGGGTTAGAGGGCGAGAGTTCATGATGAATTCGACCTCACAGAGTAGGGTAGATAAAATCTCATCGGTAACTGGTCTTTTCTCATCTTGCAAGAGTGCCCAAAGGATTTTCCTGCATGTCCGTATTTCACGCTCCCATATACCCCCGAAGTTGGAGGCGTGAGGTGGGTTAAAGTGCCATTCCACACCATTTTGGATCAGTTTCCTCTCAATTTGATCACCGTTCCAGCCCTTGATCATCTGGGACATTTCTCGACATCCTCCAACCAGGTTAGTTCCGTTGTCGGAGTAGATCACTCTAACCTGTCCTCTGCGTGAGATGAATTTCCTTAGACAATTTATGAAGGAATCAGTTGTTAACGAATAACTCATTTCAAAATTGACAGCTCTACTAGCCATACAAGTAAATATTGCACAATATCTTTTTTCATTTACTGCACCTCTCCCTCTAGTGGTCAGAAAAGGACCAAAATAATCTATACCTACAGCGTAGAAGGCAGGTCTGTTTCCTGTGACTCGATCAGCTGGCAGGCTCGACATGGTTACCTCTGAAGCTCTACCGTTTTGCTTACGGCATTGTACACAGTCATGCAATACACGTTTTACAACGGAATTAAGATTAGTAATCCAATACTTACTGCGCAAATCCGAGACCAGGTGATTCTTCCCCATGTGACCAAAGCGACAGTGATAACTTACTACCAACAGTCTGACTAGATCGTTCTTACCTGGCAATATCACTGGATGAATGGCGAAGTAGCTCTCGTTACTATTTTGAATCCTTCCCCCCACCCGTAAAATACCAACATCATCGACAATAGGACACAACCTAACTAAAGGATCTCCCCTCAATAGATTCTCATTCCTATTTACTCTAGAAATCTGATCAGTAAAACAATTGGCCTGTATATACTTCCAAATAACTGACTCTGCATTTGAAATATTTTCGAAACTAAATGGACGAACTATCACACCCCTGATGAAATGACAGAAAGAAACCATTACAGCTACGCGGTATAAAATCTTAAACCATTCCGAACCTTCAAGTAAAGCGTCCATCGGACCTGTTGTACGAACAGTTACTGCCACTCTAAGTTCCTTACGAATCTCGATATCGTCTTCCATAGTTATATCTAGAATTTTATCAGGCCAACTTGACTCATTAGAGTACAAGAATTCTGGACCGTTAACCCACGATGAGCATTCTTTAAATTGATTTACGTTTACACCCCTTGAAAGCCCATCTGCAACATTCAACCTGCCAGGTACATGTCGCCAATCATCGGGACTAGAGTGGCTTCTAATAAAATTTACTCTATTTTCAACAAATCTGTGGAAACGAACAGTCTCATTTTTAATATACTTAAGGACAGTTGTACTATCGGACCAAAATCTAACTGGAACCAAATCTAAGATCTCTCTCTTATTAACCAAACTCAAGAGTATTGCTACCTTGGCTGAGTTTAGCTCAATTCTGGGTACTGTCCGCAATGACCCATTATCAATAGGAGTTTGTCTAACCTTTGACATAATTAGCTTACAACTTACAGTACCATCTGTTCTTACCGATCGTGAATACGCCAACGCACCATAAGCCGTTAGGCTTCCATCGCAGAAAATATGCACTTGAGTATTTCTATCTAACTCTTTATTGCCAATATATCTACTGAATCTAAGAACTTTCATCGTTTCCAAATTCCCTATCCAATTACACCAAGCTAGTTTTATATCTTCAGGCAAACTATCGTCCCAAGACAATCCACGCCGGCAAGTTTCCTGGAACAAAAAACGGGCAACTACTATTATAGGACTTATCAAACCTAATGGATCGAAGACTGAACTGATAACTGATAACATCCCTCTACGTGTGGATGATATTTTGCCTATTTTTGCTTCAAACTGAAAGCAATCTTCTTCAATGTTCCACAAAACCCCCAACGCGGCATTATTAGGCAACTCACCCTTTTGTAAATCCACCTGTTTCAGACTCTTACTCAGTACCTCGTTAGGAAATGAGAGCAACACCTCTCTAGAATTCGACACTATACCGGTTAAATTGAACCCTGCTGTCGCGGCTATTGTCCGCAATTCCCTTGTCAAATCAATTGCCTCAGATACGCTTGAAGCACCACACATCACATCGTCCACGTAGGTTGATCTGGTAATTGTATCAAATGCTCGATCTGATATGCTGTTTCTATTCCGAATCGCAGTATACTGGAATGCAAAATTAGCCACACTTGGAGAACAAACAGCACCGAATGCGTGACATGTCAGTCTGTAGACGGAGACTTCACTAGAACAACTGTCAGAACACCAAAGAACTCTTAAAAAATCTGTCTCGTTTGAAGGGACCTTCACTTGCAAAAACATTGACTCAATATCTGCTATCACGGCAATTTTGTTAGTGCGAAATTTCAGTAATACACCTATCAAACTATTAGTTAAATCAGGTCCTTTTAATAACTTATCATTAAGCGAGATTCCGGCATTTTTCTTGGAACAGTCAAAAACTACTCTAATCTTGTTTTTAGTTCTATGGTATACACCATGATGTACCAAGTACCAACATTTTCCATCAGAAACCGATATTTCTCGGTTAGGAACCAGCTGCAAATAACCTTTATCTATCATGTTATCGACAAAACCCTTATAATCAGCAAAATAGTTCGGATTTCTCTTGAATCTACGTTTTAGACTATTAAAACATGCCAACGCTTGTTTATAATTACAAGGCATTCTTGTATCTTCGGACCTGAAGGGTAACGCTATCTCATAGTGACCGTCATTTCTTATCTTTAAAGAGTTCTGAACCTTATGCAACCAGGCTTTATCTTCCACAGAATATCCCTTAACCTCGGGTTCTATATCAAGGAAATCTCTTGCAGATAATCGAGATATGTTTTTGTCTATTTCTTCGTGACCATGCACTTTAACCCTATGACAAGACACACGGAAAGTATCAACGTAAGTGGGGCCCGTAATTGCCCAACCCAAGGAATATCTTACAGCAAATGGCTCCCCAACTGATCCACTTACAGTCTCTATAGGTTTTAACAGTTCTGGCATATTTGCTCCTACCAACAAACCAATATCCTCTTCAATAAGTCCAAATTCTATTCCCTGTAGATGATCGAAATGCTGAATCAAGTCAGCACTCGGTACATCCTCAGGACCAAAGGGCCAGCTATTTATTGCATATACGGTAGGTAAATTGTATTTTACAGTCCTACTTAGGTCAAATAACTCTATATGACTTACGGTTTTAGTCTGTACAAATGACGTATCCCTCATCGTGCTTAACTGAATCTTACTGGGCTTACCATCACCACCGATTCTATCAAGCAAGTCCCCGGAAATGAAGCAGTCAGAGGCCCAGTTGTCCAGAGCCACATACGTACGATGCATAGTTGTCGAACCTGCCACCCTCACTAGCACAGGTACAGCCGCCGACAACGTCTTTTTCTGTTTTGGGAGGGACGAATTTGATTTTACTCTCAATGCAATAGATTTACTATTCTCTGAATTATTATCATATTCTTCATTAGAATAGTCATTTTCGGGCTTATGCATAACAGTTGGATGTTGTCTCTGACATTTAGAGCAAGTTAACCTATCTGGACAGTTTTTAATTTGATGAGAATTAGAGAGACAGCCAAAACACAAATTATTCTCCCTAACAACCCTACGCTTCTCTTCATAAGGCTTTTTCTTGAAATAGAAACATCTCTATCTTATGACCCATCTTATTACAACATAAACATAGTACAACGTCATAATCTTCATTCGTGGCCGTAGCCATCACTTTATGTCTAGTATTCGACTTAGAGTCGCCCTCTCTACGCTTACCAATCGTAATATCACCGAATATGGGAGAATTCAAAATACGCGATTGCTGAGAAATAAATGAATCAAGGCTAGAAAAATCAACGGTATCGCCACGTTCTAACAATTTAACTGCGTGGGACCTCCAAGCCTTTCTCAAATCAATTGGAAGCTTGTCAATTATCTGCTTAATTTCCTCATGATTATTCAACTGTTTTAATTCAGGAAAATTGTCCATCATATTCCTACAGCCAGAGATGTAGATAGAAAACTCTTCCAATGCTTTAGCATCGTTATAATTAATATCTGACCATGACTTTAATTTTAACAAATAGGTTTGAGCGATGACATAGGAATTACCGTATTTGTCACCCAACAACCTAACAGCTTTAAAATAGGACAAACATAAATCTTCGGAATAACAACTGTTAACCAACTGGTGCGCATAGCCCTTAGTATATTGTAACAGAAAATAGAATCTACTTCCATCATGGCAGTGACTATTAATCATGTGTTCAAAGGATAATTTAAATTGTCGATACTTAGTTACGTCACTTCCATCGAAGCTCTCTGGAACTTGACTCGGCAAGAGACTACGTTGCTGAATTTCCAAAAATTTCATCATGAGATCATTTGAGTTTTCCAAAGCTATACCCTTTTCCTCTTCTTTCTTCTTCGGATATTTAACAACTTTATTTCCTTCGTTTGTTTCGGATTTCACAGGATCATTTAGTCCTTTTTTTTCTAGTTCTTCCTCAAGTCTATGGCATTCATCCTCTTTCTTTCGTAGTTCTAATTCCCTTAACGCTTTCTTTAACTCTATTTGATCTTTTTCTAGTTTCACCGAGTCTTCGAAGAACCTTCTCTCGGCTGAAGCACGTGCTCGCATTTCCGCCAGTTTAACTTTAGCGGACGACGTAGTACTTTGATTAGAAATTACAGATTGGTTATCTACTTCATTCACTATAGAGGCACTACCTCCCAGGTTTTTGAACCTATGATCCTCTATTAGTCTTGAATATTGATCTAAATACATATTGGCGCTCTTCAGTTTTTCATCTACCAGAGACTGAACCTTTCTTTCTCCTTTTCGCCGGTACAGATCTGTATACCCTCTTCACATAGATCACTAAACGTAGAAATTTTAATTTTTAATTTATCAATCAGTTCAACAATCTGATCTCCGCTTGTGTCAATGTTTGGTAATAATTGTTCTATTTCAGTTCGCACTCGTGTAATAGCAGCAAATCTCTGTTTAGGGTACACTATTTCACAATCTGCTAGGGTATCCACTCTATTACCGTGAACTTCCGTGTTGCCGTGCAAATCTTCTGCCTCGTGTGAGCCTGCCATAGTGGTAGCGATAGCCTGCACTTGAGTGCTAATGTTGGTAGAATGGGAAGCAACAAAACCACCGATAGGAGATCTATCTACAGGCATCTCATCTGTGTTTTTTCAATAATTATGTTTTGATACTGTAATGCCTCCAGCATTAATAAGATTTTAAATTGGTGAATGTGGGGAGTGAATTCTTGACAACGAGCATAGGGTAGATTTATTTCTTATACTCTTGCTACATATGCTGTATCTAAAATTGTAATAAAATGCGAATTACTCAGAGATAAAAGCATATAAAAATATCACAGTAAAATGGCTACATAAACATTAAACTTACCAAAACATAATCAACTCCCAATAGAACAAACACCATATACGTGTAACTAGCACGATGACAACAGAGAAAAGAAAGTTTATTATATAAAGTACAGATTATTGTACTCGCTGTATCACCTACTAATTAGTGCCCTAGATGGCGCTTTATACCAATGAATAACTAGATTTATATTAATTCTTACAGATGGTGTAACTAGATCAAAAATGAAGAAAAGATCTAATTATTACATACTTTTCAGAATGGGGAAAATCAGTAGTTTACAGTTTAAAAGATATAAAAACTTAGTTACATAAGAAATTAGAGATAAAAGAAATCTTACTTACAAATAAAATAATGATTAACCCTGATAAAACAAAAAAAAAACAGTTTTCTCATACCGTAATTCTTATCAACTCGGTCCCATAGTAATAGACGGAGTGGAAATACAGTTTGGAAGAGAAGTTAATTTTCTTGGACTTTCACTTGATAACAATTTAACTTTTTCGAATCACATTGGTAGATTATCCATAAGGATTTCTAGATATATAGGCATTTTCTATAAAATTAATCATGTTGTTCCCGAGAATGTTTTGCTAATGTTTTACAGCTCTTTCATTGATTCTAATATTTCCTATGCAATTGAACTTTGGTATAATACTTCAAATTTCTTAACAAATAGTATTCACACTTTACAAAAAAGAGCAATACGTGCAATAAGGAAAGCACCTCATCGTGAACACACCGCTGGAATGTTCACTCAACTTAAAATTCTGAAATTAGATAATTTACATAAACTTAAAACTGGTGTATTCTTTTATAAAACTGTTAATATTGATGTCTATTTCCCTGAATTGTTAAACTATATTACCACTCACTCAAATGCACATTCGTATTCTACTAGGAACACCTCAAATATAACGTTGCCTCTTTCAGTAGATCTAAATCTCAAAATAGTATTTATTACAAAGGATGCAGTATGTGGAATGATATTGGTGAAAATTTGAAGTCTAATTCTGGTATCTGTAAATTCAAAAGTTCTTATAAAGTCCATCTGCTTGCTCTTCAGTAGCACTTTTTTTTATGATATTATGTATGTTTATTCATTCTTTCAAAGTTTATAGGTAGGTCCATCATGTGTAACATTTTTATTTTAAATAGGTTGCCCCTAAAAGCATTTAGCTTTTTTCTTCTGTATAAATTATTAGTTTTGTCAATTAGTCAGTGTGAGAGAGTAATCCCGGCTCTCTTACATTCATTGTTGGGAAACATTATGTTTAAATAAATAAATACGTATAGGATAATAAAAGCCTGTATATTTTAAAGTAAATAGTCTATATTTGCAATCTAATATTTATAAATTTTATTGCTTTTTTATTTATTATTTACATTCGTTCCATTATTTAATGAAAGTCAAACAGTTCGTTAAAGTTTATAATTAGAATAATAATTATTCCAAGAAAGCTGTTCATTCCAGAGAGAATTTCCTCAACAACCTCTACACAGATGACGAGCCGACAGTTCCGATTTCCCGTAGAATTGGAGATCCTGCGTTTCTTGATCGGTAGCTCTTCGTAGCGGAAGATCTAGAGCTTAATTACTTGCTCCTTGTCTCCTTTATTCTTTAGCGACTTCTTCTCAAATTATCAGGTGCCCTTATTCCCCGTGTTTAACTCCCATGTTCGTAACGAATGGGAATGATGTCTCTCCTTCTTTATCTCCTGTCCTACTCCAGCGCTCTGATACGCAGCGATTGGTCATCCATTCTTCTTCGTTACTCTCTTCTTCCATATGAACATCTTCTTGATGAAGATTTGGAGTTTGAGGACATCACAGGTGTCCCGTACGTTCTCCTGCAATTAACTGGATATCTTCTTTTCATCTCGTATTCTTCATAATCTTAAGAATGGACTCTTGTCCTCACGGGTAATCCGCAGCAAAACGTCCTAGACAAGAAATTGCCAAGTCGTGCACCGAATCCCATTTTGTTGAAAAATTGAGCGTAGGTCTCTTACCAAGTCAGTGTCTTACTAAAAATTATAATGCATTTTTAACATTTATATTCTTGCTTCTCATAGCTATGATACGGAGAGAATTTTTATATATTCTATATATTAAATTCGCATTGTCTAGTTAATGGATATAAGAGATGATAAAAAGATAATAATTACATAGAAAAAGTATAAAACCATTATAATGTATAACCAAGGTTTATAGACTATAACAGGTTAAACGAATAGAATTTTTTTTCAGATGGACGATAAGGCACTTTTTAAAAATGAGTTGTGAAACAGTGAGATATATGTGGTTTTCTCATAAACTGTACATTTTTCGATACTAGTTCTGTACTCAGAATTTTTCTAAATTTAATAATCTGTTAGGTAGATGGGGTCTTTCCCAGAATATATAGCGGCGCAAAATATTTATTAATATATTTACATATCAATATCATTTTGTATTAGTTTATTAGAGGCACATTATTTAATAGGAATTACCTGTATATCTGTTATACGTATTGGTTATCATTATCATATTGGTTATCATTTATCATATTGGTTACCATTATCATATTGGTTATCATTATCATATTGGTTACTATTATCATATTGGTTACCATTATCATATTGGTTACCATTATCATATTGGTTACCATTATCATATTGGTTACCATTATCATATTGGTTACCATTATCATATTGGTTACCATTATCATATTGGTTATAATTATCATATTGGTTATCATTATCATATTGGTTATCATTATCATATTGGTTATCATTATCATATTGGTTATCATTATCATATTGGTTATCATTATCATATTGGTTATCATTATCATATTGGTTATCATTATCATATTGGTTATCATTATCATATTGGTTATCACTATCATATTGGTTATCATTATCATATTGGTTATCACTATCATATTGGTTATCAACTCATTTTCTATGGTATCAGTTATTATCATTGACCTTCTTGGTTATCTGCCTTTGCTGTTGCTATTTCTAGAAGGAGCCTTTGGGAAT
This sequence comes from Caprella mutica, assembly GCA_947561585.1. Taxonomy (NCBI): domain Eukaryota; kingdom Metazoa; phylum Arthropoda; class Malacostraca; order Amphipoda; family Caprellidae; genus Caprella; species Caprella mutica. The sequence goes on along the minus strand of CANNZV010001286.1, from coordinate 4,451 downwards.
GGCCGAATGTTTTCAAAAGATGCTCCTAAAAATGAGGAGCATGGTTGTGGTTCGGTGGATGTGGAAGTAGGAGGAGGCTCAGTGAATGATGAAGTAAGAGAAACCTCGGTGGCAACTGAAGTAAGAGAAGACTCGGTGGATGATGAAAAAGGAGAAACCTCAGTGCCGGTAGAAGAAGGAGAAGGCTTGGTGGATGGTGAAACAGTAGCAGGCTCGGTGGATGGTGAAGCAGGAGAAGCCTCGGTGGCAGGTGGAGTAGTTGCATGCTCAGGAGATGTTGAAGTATGATCAGGTTCGATGGATGGTGAAGTAGGAGAAGACTCGATGAAAGGTGAAGTAGGAGAAGGCTCGGTGGATGGTGAAGCAGGAGCAGGATTAATGGATGGTGAAGTAGGAGCATGATCGGTGGAAAGTGATTCGTAAAGTAGGAGCATGCTCGATGGTTGGCGCATTTTCTACTTGGTTGCGATGATAATGATTTGAACTATTCCCAGAATATTCTGGAAAAGCGCCGTCCTTTACTTCTTCGATGGTTAAAACTTTCTTTTCTAATATATTTGCTAATCAAATTATGAACCGTTTCTGGATCTCCTTGTGGCATCTGACAGCATCGTCGGAAGAACATTATACAATTTAACAGCTTTACGTACTGATTTTCCATTTTTGCAGACATTATATACCTGTTGAATATTACAGGAAGAATACTGTTTCGTTCTTTTACGTGTATATACTCGAGCCATATTAATAAATATAGAGGTGATTTCGTACATTATGTTCGTATTTGTACGATGACACCCCACACCGCATTTTTATTTTCAAAATTGTGTACATCAGATATTAATGAGTTTTAACTAGATATTAACGTCTACATACGTAGAGAATATCCTAATGATACTTGTATCCGATATAAAGTTTTTAGATACTAAATTGTGATTGCTATGGCTTAGCTCAAGTAGCGACAAAAAAAAACAATTTAGTGCTGAAAATATAATATGATCTCTCACCGAAGAAACATACTACACCTTCACGCGCTGAAACTTATTTCAAAGTAATTGTTAATATAATGTAAAGGATCACTCGAATTTCAAATGGTTAGAACATAACAGGTGTTTAGTTATGGCCCTGTACGGATTCACCCGCTGTACGAACTCACCCGGTTCTCCCCTACAATATGGAAGATTACCGAATTAAATTGTTTATTTGTTTTTAATAATTTGTTTGGTGTAATTATCCATAATCGTTTGACTCGTTCAAATTTCTGTAATTCTAGAAAACCTCCAGAATAATGCGTGTCTTCACTTTCTTTTATTGTTAGGTTATTCAGTATTTCGCTATTTTAAGATAGGTTTTTAAATAATTCAAATGAGTGGAAGCTTCTGGAAATAATTTGTGATATCTAATTTCTTTTTTCATTACACATGAACTGAATTAATTTGTACCACTTCATTTTGTAATACTATTCCTAATCATCAAGTGGTAATAGAGAAATCCAGATGACGGAATAAGTACAGATTAGAGTTATATTTCTCCAGACTATATTTCTATTGACTAAAGATATTTTTCATTCCTATATTCGATACAAGATGAATATTTATATTGCCTGTACCTTCAGATATAAGTTATTGATTATATTTTTGAGCTGAACTTTTCTCTTTAGTAATTAATATAATAAACATTGTTAAATTTATATAATACTCTTATATTCATTTATCTTTTTAGAGTATTACGAAATTGTCTGCCAGAGTCATATGAAATGCAAATTTTCGTTTGAAGCCCACTGAACAAACATGCCCAGCATTCAAAAAGCAAGATGCAGCTTGTTCAAGCATGAGTGCAGAAAGCAAATCTGAATCTTCTGAAGTCAATTTGATGTAATACATAGCAGCCTCACTGTAGCACCGATTATGCTTTAAAATATCGCATGCAATAACCAAGAGTCTAATACCTAAGTTTGTAGCCTTGCACACAGAGGACAAAGTGTCCCAAGTAACTTCCAGGTATCTTTTAGGAAACTCTATTCCATTCTGCATGAAGAGGGAAAGAGCAGCCATTTCCTGCGCACCAGCATAATACAGCCATGCCTGGTCACTTTTGAAGTCATTCTTTGCAGTGTGATAGTTCTGATATGCCACGTCATACATGCAAAACATGAAGGCGAGATCAGCAAGTCTTCTAGTTTGAAGTTCCGTCGCCTCTGAAGAATAGAGAACAGAGTTGCCAGAAGATGAGTTGAGAGAGGGGTTCTTGCTACCGCCAAGCCATCGTCTAGTAGCGCTGAGAATACTCTTGCTACGAGATCTATTAGCCACGACTTCAGTGAGGTGGCGCACTTGCCTCTCCACGTGGGGAATTAATGCTCCACGAACGAAACTGCTAACAAACTGCTTCATGTTAGCTATATCCCCTGGATTGAGGCATCCTCCAAGCTCTGCAGGTGCTGTGGAGGCGAGTACCTCTCCCACATTGACTACTACCTCCTCTAAGCCTCCCATACATACCTCCATAGAAGGGAGGGAGGGAGATAGGGGGTGGTCAGGAGAAAGAGGGTGGGGGGACTCTGCTTCAGAAGGAGGAGTATCAGGGGGAGACTTAGGCTGCATCAGTGAAGGGTTGAGGATGAAATCACCTCCCATATCTTGGGGCGAAGCAGGACTAGAGCTGGCTTCAGATCCTCCAACACTGTTACTGAGGAGCAAACATTTTATCAATATAAGTTATCATGATGAGAAGAGTGAAAAATATAGCTAATTAAAAGCAAAAGTTAGATTTGACATATTCGCAAAAGCTATAGAAAAATAACAATTTTCTCTCAAAATTGTGAGTAGCTAGTACAATGCAAATACTAAAAAGAAAAAGAAAATTTATTATTCAACTACAGGCATACACATTACGATGGGCCAAAAACTAGGGGTTTCATGCAAACTTAAGAATCTTCATTTGGAATAGTGATAATAAGTTGATACGTTATAAAAGAACATTGCATGCCAATTTCCATGCCATTTCTGGATATTATTGAGTTTCCCCGAAACATTTGAAATTTTATACAAAATGATATTTTCCCATTAATTCTGAAATATTCGATTTTGTATTTTCTATGGGATAGGTAAAACTATTTGGTACGTTATGAAAAAACACAACTTGAAAAATTGCAGATTAATATTTGATACTTTTCAGTTGCCCCGAGCACTTTTTTTGTAAAATATATTAGCATTACAATATTTCTCTTAAAATTTGGCTTCTAGAGCAATCATGCTGTTATTGTGATAAGATAGAAGTAATTTAATTCTCAAAAAGACTTTGTGAATTGTATTGATTTCATTTTATAAAAAGCATTTATTATTATTTTCACATTGCAAAAATTTCGAATTTACTCAGATTTTAACATTTAGATAATAACCCATGCAATTCGCTTTGTCAACTTTTTTGAGTCACCAAGTTTCCCAAATATTGAAATGTTGGTTTATTAATCAATAATTAATGTTTTTCCTCATTTTTTTTGCAAATAATTCTCATTATTATGTTTTTCATTGAGCCCCACCAGTCCTCCGTCAGTATGGAGCACTACACTGACTACAGTCTCCAGCAGACAGCGGTGCCTAAATTCGAACAATTTGGAGGGGTGGGGGCAACTGTAAACATTGTCGTACCTGTCTGATTTTCCGGCACAGACACAAAAATAAGCTCTTCTCTAGCTATCTTACTATTCTAAATGATAATAAATCAGAATTTATGAGTTTTTTGCCAAAATGTAGTAAAAATCACCATTTTTTTTACTTTTCTGATATTTGACTCGCTTTGAATCATGTCAGAATTCACTCAAATTTACTCGTCATATCAACTTCAACACTATTTCATAAGTGATATCCAAAACGTTATTTTTTGGCCCACCCTAATACACATATTCTGCTCTTATTAAAACTTGCTGGCACTTATGACAAGTAAAATAAGTGTGGAACATATCTCGTAATTATTCTTCCTGTAATAGAAAACATTTTTTTGTGTAACAAGTCAGTTTGTGGTTAATAATATAATTGCAATGAAATCGACAAGGACTCTGACAATGAACCAAGGAAATGCAGTTTCTAAAACAATCATAACAGAAGGTTTTGGTGAGGCCTTCCATCTTATTGCTGAAGGTATGACAAAGCTTGAGGATCAAGATCCAAATTCATAAAGCTTCATGAATGTTTCGAAAAAAAATACTGATAACCTTGAAGTATACAGAACAATACACTATGATCATTTCCAATCTTATTTCGCTTGGTAGCAAGTCAAGCAACCAACTTCGATATATCCAGTGCTTGATATTACCTCACATAAACAGAAAGAGCCACGTTGTGAAGAGTCAATTAAACTCAACTACTGCTAAAATATTTTCTACACCAGGAGAAATAGCGAGCCATGTTACACACTTATTTGACTTGTTTTAAATGTGAGTTGTAATAAAAGCG